>SNQJ01S0054845.1:0-44675 GCA_010110895.2 Picea sitchensis | reverse complement strand
GAGTAATCATATCTACAACAGAATTTATGAATCCCCTTGCCTTTCCCATGACAATGATCAAGCTTGCTCTTCACCTGATCCTTCATACTTTCCCATAAGCTTCTTGGGAGAAGAAAGGTCTCACCTTAGCTTTGGAAACTCACAAACTAACCTTCAAAATGAGAATAGGTAAAATTCTATAGTTCCTCTAACTTTAGCTAAACCAGAAGTATGTCTAGGTTAATCCTAGCTTTCTTAGTCACTCTAATAGGAATAAATTGATTGTTTTCGCTCAAGGAAAGTCCCTGAAAAATATAATAAGAATCCCCCTTGAAAATTTCTCTGAAGCCAAATATGTTTGAAGGTCAGGAGAGGATTAGTCCAGAGAAATTAAAGTGAGTTGACAGACCTCTGTTGTTAAATTATAAGTAGATATTTTCCTAGGTATATTGCATACCAATTGATTGCCCCCACTTCAAATTCTTAAACAAGACAGATGGTGAAAGGAAATTCATTTAAATGATTTCCCCCATCTAGTCCTAAGAGATGAAGAAAATAAATTCATTATATGATTGCCCTCATCTCAACATTTAAATGCTAAAATACCAATGGAAGTGGTGAAAGGAAATTCAAGGTGGGAAATCTGATATCTTCACTGGGGTACTGAACAGGCTTGCTGGAAGTGAAGCAATGTCTAGATATATGATAGGTTGTTATACATGAATTACAAGCTGCTCTGGTAACTATTGCTCTTTCCAGTTGGATCTACATTCTAAGCTTATGGGATTACCTAACTTGAAACATTGGAATTACTTTACCTTGATGCGAACAAAATCAAATAAAATATGGTAGAATGATTAAGGTTGTTTTCATTACCTTATACAAATTTGAGGTCATTTTTAGGAAGGGAAAGCTATTACAAGCCTAACTCGATATTAACAAATGTTTTTAGTTCTGAAGATTTTTCAAAGTTAAGAATGAAATCTTAAGGTCATGTTGCTTTTGTCCAGAGAGTGTTTCACATAACTGCAATAATGACTCCATTCACCCAATGAAGGCACTCGGTCTACATGTTCTTCTCATCCTGCAAGGAGATGAGATCCCTAGATGGAGCCTATGTTGAAACAAACTTTATATTTTCCTAAAAAATCTTACACTAAAATAAAATTTTTGCTTTTTGTTTAAATAAAAAGAGCACAAAAATACAGTTGAATAATCACCATTAAAGAAAGGTCATCTGATCAATCCAATGGTTTAAAATGTCTTAATAGATTATGGAGTCGCCCTTGGTTTTAAATAAAATGGTTCAAAATGTTAAAGGATTTTCTTAAGTTTCGGTTTTTAGGGTGCTACGAGCAACGTAGTTTTGATATTTAACGACAAACCCCAAAGTCCCGATACTGAAATTATGAAAAGTCATTTTTAAAAGGAAACTAAACCAAGTTAATAAGAATAATTAAAAATGTTTAACGCTAATTTAAACTTATCTCATTTTAATTTTCGTGGATCTCAACTCAAACAACATTTCAAAATCTTGATGTGCAAGTCTCTAAATCCCGTTTAATCGTTATTAATTAAATTTTAAACATACATTAATATCTTGTTAATCAATCGTGTTTTTGGAAATCAGAGACTTGTCACCTATCTCACCCAAAAAATATTGAAGCATGGAGTCCCGAAAGTATTAAGTGCTAAATGTGATTAACTTACTATCAAAACAAAGTTGAACGATATAATTTAGTTTTTCGCGTTTTCACTTTTCGGGATTTTTCAAAGACATTTCATTCAAACTCTTGGTTTCTAATCGCCAATATTTAGCAGCACTTATTATAGATTAATGAAAAATCTTGTAGTGTAAGACACGTATCTCTAGATGTACTCTCCTCATTAAGGAAAGTGAATTTATCAACCGTAGAAAGCACTGTCTAATTAAGGCAGGCTGAAGGCGAATAAAGGTTTCTAATTCAAATTTCTTTCTCACTTTCAACAAACTATCGAGTAGTATCTGAGAAAATCTTACGCCTTCTTTCCTGTAACATATACTTTATCTCTATCACAGGTATCATGGCACCTAGGAAAGCGCAAGAAAAGAGTGATGATGTCAGTGAAAGCTCAAATCTGAACTCGGATGTTCTATCTAATACAACACTACATGTTGTAGATTTGATCAGGTCCTGGACACAAATTTTTTAAATCTTGGCGCATGAGGTTAAGAATTGCCCAAACGATTTTGGAAATCAAAGGAATGTTAAGACTAAAAATAAACTCAAAGATATAGCAGAGGTCGATCTCCATAAAGTAGCTGCATGGTCGAACCTCATTCCATATAATGACATGATAAATTGGGCTCTGATGAACAACGATGTGAAAACCAGGAGCATCACGAACCATCAAAAGGTCGGCGTCGACTCATACAGTCCAGAACACATTCAAGTAATGTACAAGCTATCCCGTATTTCTAAATATATTTATAATGGCGAATTCGTAAAAGAGTTTCAATGAAAGGAGTGTACATAATTTGACCAAACCTATCCAGATATAATCAAAGGATGGTGGGGAATTCCAGCAAAATTTAGAGCTGATACCCATGGCGTTTATGCCACAACATCATTAAATGAATATATAGTTTATATAGAAATGATGTTATTTAGACTATTTGGGAGGAAAATCCCTACCCATTTCCCTGCGGAATGGATGCGAATTATACACGAGGTAGCCGAGGGTTACACTTTAAATTGGGGAAAGATTCTATCATATAACCTAACCAAGGAGATTGTTGAGTACCAAATGGAAAATTCAAATGGCCAACCAACATATTTTTACATGGCAGCTTATGTCATGGATGCTATCTGTTATATGACCCATTTCCCATTGATGAATTGGAGTTGGAATCCAACCTGTGCATAACCCATCCATTTTTATCACTCTCAACTGTGGGAAGAAACATCAAAAGATTTATTTTACGAAATCTTTCACTATGTAGTGATTCCTGTGCACCAAATATTGTATGGATACCCACCCCCTTGGATTTTGGAGAAAATCATGGGAAACCTCAAGAAATTTGCAGATTGGTTTATTGAAGAGAATTTATCTTATGTCATAGTCTTTGGATGTTCAATTCCCCCTCATGCTCTCCCAAACTTTCTTCCTCACAGACTAGTGTGCAGAGAAGTAGCTTATCAAAAAATAACAGGAGGTATTGGCAAAGAGTTAAAAGAAGTTCAGAAGCAATTCTGGCCATCTTTCCTTATACATATTGGGAGGTTTTCATTGCTAAATTTTGGCCATTCCAAGGTAGAAGCTGCATCACTTGAAGACATAAAAATGGTAGATGTTGAACTCAAAAGGCATGATCCATATCAAATTGTAGGAAATCATATAGCTCATTGCAATATGAAAATGTATGAGCATGAAGACTCCCCCTATGACGACATATTTAAAGGAGCCAAAACCTATGAGGAGATATTATACAAATTCTAGGGGGTATCCCTTGACCTACAGGCCAACTTTCGTGCTTTCCAGAAGCACAAACAAAGTGGGTTGCCAAGGATACTACAGGGAGAATCGATTACCCCCCCCTTCAAAACAAGAAAGTATACCTCTAGGTTTCGAACCAAAGTCTCTAAATAAAGAGACTATAGAGGAATACCCAAATAATCTTGAAGTGTCTTCACAAAAAGTAGAAACTTCACAGACAGAGCATCCAGGATCTGAAATGGATTCTAAGTCCGAGACACCTTTAAAAATGAATCAAATGGCTTCTCCTTCATCATCAACTATTCCTGCTGATACCACAAAAACAACAGAAGGAACACATTCACTGAGTTAGGCATTCCTATTACAACATTGACTCCTTTACAGTCAAATTTTGGGACTCCCCATATTGAAGTTATGTACATAAGCGATCTTACCCCAATCTCTATTGAAGAAATAACTTCCTCAGACTTCTTTTTCAGTAGGAAGAGGAACATTGTAGTGAAACAAGAAATGCACCCGAAAGAAGGTACAATGGTGAAAAAGCACAGAGTACTTCTGGATGGACAAAATCTAGAAGAAGAGGATTTTGCTACAGAGGTAGCAGGCTCTTTGAGAGCTTTCACAACATCCAACTTATTTTAAGTTGATTACTTGAAAGAAAGGATGAAACAAAGAAATCAAATGATAGCCCAGTTGCAAAGTCAAATAAGGAATATAGCGAATAATATTAAAGATGAGATAAATAAAGGACTTGAAAAGGCTAGAGTTGTTGACAAATAAGAAATCCAAATGATCAAGTCTAGTATAGATGAAATGTACAAGAATATGCAAGCAAGTCAAAGACAAGTCACCCAACAAGAGGAATTAGTGAAGCAGTTGCAAGATAAATTGAGTTCTACTGAAAACCAAGTGGTAGATTTAACAGTTTTTCAAGCCCAGGCACTTGAAGTGCAGTAGAAGCTAGAGGCAGAACAACAAATCCTGTTTTCTAAAGTAGAGATCATTCAAAACTATTTCCAGGATGTATTTCAATCATTGGAGAACATTGCTTTCAAAGAAAAAGAGGCTACATCAGCCCGGGCCACTTTCCAAAAGGCAGTCGTATTTTCGGATAAAGAAGAGGTACCAATAGATCCTAAATTAACTGTCGTTGAATAGGTCAGGGGTGATATCATGCTGAAGGTATGGGAGGCCAATATATCTGAAAGTAGGAAAATGCCCAAAGAGATAAAATAAGAATGCGAAGAGACTTTCGATTTGTTAGATAAACATTTCTAGACATTGGAAAGGGTGACTACCCTGGACTACTTGGACAGATCAATGTTATAAGACATCAACTGAACCTAAAAGAGAGCTTAAATGAGGCCCATATTGAAATTTTGCAGTTGATACAGGTTAATGTTGCACAAATGGAGAAATGGCTGGTGAATCCAAACTTATAGTTACAATCAGTAAAATTTGAGGATAAAAGGATTGAGGATAGGTTGCCAAAAATTCAGAGGAAGTTGTATCTGTTTGAAGCAAAGGATGAGTTGGAGCCTTCACAAAGATTAGCGCATTTTATAAGAAGGTGTGTTGAGTGTTTTGAGCCAAGTGAAGAAACTACTTCAAATAAATGATGAAATGATACATGTTGCCCGTTATACTGGTGTATGTAAGAAGATAGGAAAGAAACCAGTGGAACGGTTCAAGTCTTTATTTTTTGTAACCGTTAAATATATAGGAGTAGGGAAAGTTCCAACCATCTAGGTTTGAGAACCTTTGTACAAATATAATTTCAAAAGACTTAGAGAAGGATTTTTTGGTCGATTGTAGCAGAGAGATTTCCTTTTTATATGAATTAATGACAATTTAAAACAGATACTCCATATTTCGTCAACCCTGAGTTATGTGTTCTTCTATACCTGCATGTTCACGCATCATTTCTTACATATCTTTGATGAATGTTTAACGACAATTTAGTACAACATCTAATGTGGTTATGCGTTATTGGGTCATCTGATCATTTGCAAATTTTCCTCTGTGTTTGCTATTAGAAGACACAAGACCAGTGGATAATTCAGATCACTATATTTTTTATTCTTCATTAAAGTTTTCTCATATATTTTCTTCTTCTGTTGCAAATTGAGATTTCTCCATGATTGATGCCTCACAGTGTTTAATATCTTTATGTTTTCTTTCATCTCATTTACTATTTTCAATTTAACCCAACAACGGGAAATGACCTCTAAATTGTTATATTATTAGTTCGGATTCGAGAACTTCCCTCATATAATCTAAAATAGAAACAAAAAACCTTGAACACCAATTGACATATATTTAACTTTCTTTCCCTCATGACTGTACCTATTACAAGACAACCTAATATAGAACCCAAACTCATAGATCAGACCAGCATCGCGTTAAACTTGTTTAACACTATCCTAGAGACAACCACCACCCAGGTTAAACTTGAACATTCATGGGCATCCATTGAACAGGACATAAGTGTCCAGGAATGATTGGAATCTAGACAAAGACAATGCAGAAATCAACCATAACTTATTTTCCTAAAGAACCAATTTCCTTCCATTTATCAAAAAACTTATTTACTTTTATAGATGCCTAGAATTTATACTTTAAATCCTTAAGTATAAACTCTGGAACAACATCTTTTTGGTGCCACTGTCAGGGAACGAAGAAACGAAATTATTTTTCCCTGGGAAGAACGACACTGGTAATTTATTTCTTTGATAGTGAAAAAATATTGAATACTTTATAAGGATTTTTCCACCTTTCACTTGGAAAATACAAGATTAATATACTGGGTTTTAACCGAAAGAACACCATAAAAAACCCAGATAACAAGCAGATTTTGCCTGTATCTGACCCAGAAAATTTTTTGAAATCAAGGAGACTCCTTAAACACACTGCTTCATCGACGAGTAAGATTTATCAATCTAAATTCACATACTCGAATACTAAGGATCTACTTTAAAATTAAAATGCCCCACTACTTTGCGGAGAACCATCAATCCATAGAGTTGAAATCCTAGAACTTGGGTTGGTCTTACCCAAATTTAAAGCTGAGACTTTTTCAACCGTTTCTTTTACCAAGAAAGGTAAAAGATTTATCTCACTTCCTGCCTCATTTGACATTTCTTTACTTCCCTAAGTTCAGTTTCCAATCTCTCAGAACTCTGAAGAATATATCGTATACCTTGACTCGACTCATGTTAGTTCTCCTGTAGGCATAACTTAAGGGTTATCGCACCCCTCTAAAAAAAAATCTCATAGTATCCAATCTTCATCTCCTAAATTTTCAATGGCTGCGGCCAAAGTAGGTGGTGTTGAAGGAGCAGGAGGAGGAGGAGCCGGTCAAGGACCACCTCCCCCTCCTATAATTTTTGAAAAAGTAGCTACTACGTACGCCCCTCTATTTCTCCCAGTTCCCCTCCATGACCTACCTGAAAATTACATAAAAAATCTACCAAAATTCATTGGGGAGGGAGACTTGACTATTGTCGAACACATCAATTTCTTTGACCAGTTTGTTGACATCCTTGGTCTTGAACATGAGGATGTTTATTTGACACTCCTAGTTCAAAACTTTGAAGGACAGGTGAGAGCCTGGTTTCGAGGTCTAGTAGCAGGATCAATAGGATCATACGATGAGTTGGAAAATTATTTTATCAGACAATGGGGAGAAAGGAAAAATCATCTCTACTCTCTAACCGAGTTTGGAGATCTAAGAAATAAAAATTCAGAATAAGTTCTCGAGTTTACCCAAGGGTTTGATAAATTGTATAATAAAATTCCAGCCGAGGTTAAACCTTCCCAACCCACAGTGAAAGTAACATTTGTTTGTGCTTTCGTACCTGATTTCACTATGCTATTAAGAGAAAGGAGATCACTATACCTCACTAAAATGCAAGATGATGATTTAGAAATTGAGTCGAATATGATGGCATCAGGAAAGTCAAAAACAAAATTTTTATAGGAAATAAAGAAACCAAAAGATATAGAGAACAAGGAGGACCCTCGGGCTCTGGGAGGTCTTCAGAAGACAAGATGGATGACATGGCGAGAATAATTAAAGAATTGTTAAATAAAATCTCAAGAATGGAATTAGAACAATCAAAGAATGATCATTTCCCTAGAAAGGATTTCAGAACTAATCCTAACCCTCAAACACAACAGAGGAAAATTTAGAATGAGGACCAAACGATTCAAGCCCCCTTCAAAAATGAAATTTTTTTAGGAGGAGAAGACATGCAAGATTTTGAGGAATTAGGAGAAGACATAGGTAATCTTGGAGATTACTGTCAACAACCTTATTTGACAAGATAAGATTATGAAAAATCCTTAAATACAGAATATAGATCTGAAAATAACAAGAACAACAATATCACCGAAGATTCAACTTATCAAGGAATCACTAATGATATAATGGTCGAACTCCACCAGAAGTACAATATAAGGACTAGAAACAATAATGTCACAACTACCCCAGTAAATAAAATTTTGCCAAGGGAGGAAACAGATGAAGCAGTTTTAAAAGATGTTGAAAAATAGACTGTTAAAACCAAAACTGCTGACACACAGTCTATCAAGACAAAGCCAGAAAAAACACCAGCCAATAACACATGGAAAGTGGAAGTTCCTATGGCTTAAACAAAAACCGCACAAAAAAACAAAACTGAAAAGAAAGGAATAGAATCCCAAACCACAGAATTTGATAAGACTATAGGAAGTTTTAGTCTAGAAAACGAAATTAATAAAATAAAAATCCCTATTCCTTTGGTTGAACTAGCAAAAAACCTTGCCTACAGGAAACAAATTGATAAATTGATAAATTTTTCAGATATTGAAAGTCAGACTGATGTTATAAACTTGGAAGATGATAAACTGAATATAATCTTTGGTTCACACTTTGAAGGTGCCAGAGATACCATCGCTCCTTTTTATATTACCTTAAATGTGCATGATAGTCTACTTCACAACTGCATGTTAGATTCAGGAGCCTCTCACAATGTGATGCCCAAAGTCATTATGGATAGATTGTGTCTTGAAATCACTCAACCATGCGGAGACTTATATTCATTTGATTCAAGAAAAGTAAAATGTGTGGGTATGATAAAAGATCTAGTTGTTAATCTTGCTCAGGTTCCTGTGAAAAGTGTTCCAATGGATGTAGTTGTCGTTGACATACCCCCAAAGTATGGCATGTTGTTATCTAGGTCTTGGGGTGCTAATATTGGAGGATCCCTTCAATTGGATATGACGTATGCCACAATCCCAATCTTTGGAGGATAGTTCATACATTTATACAGAGAGACGAGGTTGGCATTCACGGTAAGTGACCCCCTAAACCCAAATAAATACAGAGAGACGAGGTTGGCATTCACGGTAAGTGACCAACATAACCCAAATAAATACCAAGCTTATATTTTTGATCGATTTACAAATTATATTTTTCTATTGATGATGATATTGATGTATGTATAGAATAAAGTTGTACAAAAAAGAAAAAAGAAAAAAAAGAAAAAATAAATAAAGATGTATATAGTTCGGGAGTTTGGAATTTTTTTTTTGATGGTGTTTCATCTTATGAAGGAGCGGGAGTCGGAGTGTTGTTCATGGCACCTGATGACGAGTTCATTATAACTTTTTATTATAGACTACAATGGGACATTGATTATACTAACAATGTATGTGAATATGAGGCTTTAGTTCTAGAATTAGAAGCTGCCAGAAAGTTAAAAATTAAGAACTTAGAAGTCTACAGGGATGTTGAATTGATCATAAAAAAAATTAATCGTCAATACCAGGATAAGCACCCAAGGTTAATATCTTATAGGAATTGTTCTTGGGACTTGATTGAATTTTTTTTCTCATCAGTTAATGTTCATTATATCCCTAGGACTGAAAATCAACGAGCAGATTCGCTGGCTAAATCATCTTCAACCTTCGCACCTCCAACGGTTTTCAAACTTAAATACCATATAGAGATGAGACATATGCCTTCCATACCGAATAACATACAACATTGGTAGGTTTTTGAGGATGATGAACAGATCATGAAATTTTTAGAAATGGTAGACGAGTTTGCCGAAACACATGTTGCCCAAGAAAACCAAAATGATCTGGCTTGGATCATGCAGGAAGGGGAAGAATCCCAAGAGTTTCAAGATAAGATTGTTAATCACTGTATGATTATTTTGAAAATTAATCATATCCCCAAAGGCATAATCCCCTTAGAGAGTTTATTTAATCACAATGACATCCCTTTGAAGTCCACTTTACAGCCTCAACCAAAAGAGGTTGAAGATTGTGATATTGGTACCAAAGAAAATCCAAGGTTGGTAAAATTATCCAAGTACCTTCCTTCTGAAATAAAAATTAAGTATGTCGAGTTACTAAGACAATATAAAGACGTTTTTGCTTGGTCTTATGACTAATTGAGAACCTATCACACTACGATAATGGAACATAAAATTCCTCTGAAATAAGGTGTCAAACCTTTTAGGTAGAAACTCAGACAGATTAACCCTATGTTACTATCGGTGATAGAGAAAGAAGTCAAGAAAATTATGGACGCCGATATTATTGTCCCACTGATATACTCTGAGTGGGTAGCTAATCTAGTCCCAGTAAGAAAGAAAAACAATGAAATCAAACTATGTAGATTTTAGAAATTTAAACCAATCATCACTTAAAGACAATTATCTATTACCTAAGATGGATCACGTTTTAGAGAAAGTAGTTGGAGCTAACATAATGTCTATGATTGATGGATTTTCAGGCTACAATCAAATTGCAGTACATCAAGATGATAAAGAAAAAACTCATTAAAGGTTAGGTTTTGGATAAATTTATGGCTGAATCAAATTTGAAAGCACTCAGAATAAATCAGCTGCAAGAGAACAAAGGGTTTTTAGAGATAGATGAACTCGATGTGACTGTGCCCACAACTGAAATTCTACAAAAATTCTCTTCTTTAGTTTGGTACCATGATGTTGTTTCATATTTACTGACCCTTCAGTGTCCCTGTGAACTAACCCCATCTAAAGCAAGGACATTGAAGTTACATGTTGTAAAATATTGTATTATAGATGGTAAATTGTATTAGAAAGACCCCCTGGGTTTCCTACTGAGATGCTTAGTTGAATCCGAAAAAAAAAGGTTATAGATGAACTCCACGAAGAAGTGTGTGGAGGACACCATGCTTGTCAAGAAATGGCTTATAAAATCCTAAGAGTTGGGTATTACTGGCCGAAGTTATTCACTGATGTAAACACTAAAGTCCGAACTTGTAACCCTTGTCAGTTGTTTATAGGCAAGCAAAAAGTCTCGACATTACCTTTAGTGCCAATTAGAGTTGAATCTCCATTCCAACAATGGGGTATCGATTTTATTGGATAAATACACCCACACTCTAGTGCTCAACATAAATGGATTCTAACCGCTACAGACTATATCACCAAATGGGTGGAAGCTATTCTACATGAAATGCAACTGACTCAGTAGTGATCAGTTTTTTGGAGGAAAATATCCTATCAAGATTTAGTTGTCCTCGAAAAATAGTGATTGATAATTCTTAGGCCTTCAAGTCCATGGCCATGATAAGCTTTTGCCCAAAATATAATATTGTTCTAGGACACTCCACGAATTACTACCCATAGGGTAATGCACTAGCTGAGTCATCTAAAAAAAGTCTGATCACTATAATTAAGAAAGTAGTGACCGAAAATAAGAAAGCATGGCATGTCAATTTAAAATATAGTTTATGGGCTAACAAGATAGGCACAAAACAGTCAATTGGAATGTCTCCATTTTAGATGGTATATGGTACTGACGTCGTTTTACCGATAAATCTAGCGCTGCCAGTAATGAAACTCTGGAAAGACTCAAAATAAGAACCAAACGACATTACCAGGAGGATAAATCAACTGATTGAAGTTCAACAAAATAGGGCCGAAGTAGATGAAAAACTACAGAGATATCAATATAATATGAAAGCCTTATTTGACCAAAAAGCTAAAGACAGAGAGTTCCTTCCTGGTGATTTGGTCCTAAAATGGGAAGCCAGAAACGAGGACGTTGGTAAACATGGTAATTTTTATCAGATCAGGTGCAGCCTGTACAAAATTATAGCCTCTAAGGGAAAGAATGCTTTTTTATTAGAAAATCTTGACGGAAAGATTCTTAACGCCCCTATCAATGGGCGGTACCTAAAGAACTTCATGTAGTAATATGTTTTTGAATTCTCATTGTACATACTGATCTATTTTCATTTTTTTGGTTTATGGTTACCTTTCTTTTGGTAAGTTTTTAATTTTACCGTAAATACAAAAGGTCGATTTAAAACGAAAATAAAAATATATACAAAGTAGGTCAAAAATTGCAATAAAATGTTTTTTGATCTACTAAGAGTTCCTGACAGCTATCATGTTTATCTTATTGCAAGAGACTTGCTGATAAACCAAGAGACTAGAAATATAAAAAAGATGACATGCATGGATATTCACGTTAAATACCTCCCGAAAAAGGTAATAAATTAACAGTCTGTTTGGTTGGAAATATAAAGAACTACCAAGGTATGAATTTCTATCCTGAAAACTCTGGTTAAAATGTCCTAGGAGATATAAATGAGCAAGACAGTAATTTCATGATTACTAATATTATCACTAAAATTTTCAATCAGAGAAATGAAAAATAACTTTAAATCCTAAAAAAGAAAGGATTTTCTCTGGATATATATATATAAGAAGAAAATAGATATATATATGAAAAATAAGCAATAAAAGGAATTTAAGGAAAAGTCTCAAAGGTTGAGGAAGAAATTCGTTAAGAGTAATCATATCTACAACAGAATATCTAAAGCCCCTTACCTTTCTCATGACAGTGATTAAGCTTGCTCTTCACTTGATCCTTCATACTTTCCCATAAGCTTCTTAGGAGAAGAAAGGTCTCGCCTTAGCTTTGGAAACTCACAAACTAACCTTCAAAATGAGAATAGGTAAAATTCTATCATTCCTCTAACTTTAGCTGAACCAAAAGTATGTCTAGGTTAATCCTAGCTTTCTTAGTCACTCTAACAGGAATAAACTGATTGGTTTCTCTCAAGGAGAGTCCCTGAAAATTATAATAAGAATCCCCATTGAAAATTTCTTTGAAGCCAAAGATGTTTGAAGCTCAGGATAGGATTAGTCCAGAGCAATTAAAGTGAGTTGACAGGCCTCTGTTGTTAAATTATAAACAGATATTTTGCCGGGTATATTGCATACCAATTGATTGCCCCCACTTCAAATTATAAAACAAGATGGATGGTGAAAGGAAATTCATTTAAATGATTTCCCCCATCTAGTCCTAAGAAATGAAGAAAGGAAATTAATTATATGATTTCCCTCATCTCAACATTTAAATGCTAAAATACCAATGGAAGTGGTGAAAGGAAATTCAAGGTGGGAAATCTGATAACTTCACCCGGGTACTGAACAGGCTCGCTGGCAGTGAAGAAATGTCTACATATATGATAGGTTGTTATACATGAATTAGAAGATGCTCTGGTAACTATTGCTCTTTCGAGCTGGATATACATTCTAAGCATACAAGATTCCCTAACTTGAAACATTGGAATTACTTTACCTTGATGCGAACAAAATCAAATAAAACCTGGTAGAATGATTAAGGTTTTTTTGATTACCTTATACAAATCTAAGGTCTATTTTAGGAAGGAAAACCTATTACAATCCTAACTCGATATCAACAAATTTTTTTAGTTCTGAAGAGTTTTCAAAGTTAAGAATGAAATCTTAAGGTCCTGTTGTTTTTATCTGGAGTGTGTTTCACAGAACTGCAATAATGACTCCAGTCACCCAATGAAGGCACTCGGTCTACATTTTCTTCTCACCCCACAAGGAGACGAGATCCCTATATGGAGCCTATGTTGAAAAAAACATTATATTTTCCTAAAAAATATTACACTAAAATAAAATTTCCGCTTTTATTTAAATAAAAATAGCACAAAAATACAGTTGAATAATCACCGTTAAAGAAAGGTCATCTGATCAATCCAATGGTTTAAAATGTCTTAATTTATTATGGAGTCACCCTTGGTTTCAAAGAAAAAGAGTCAAAATGTTAAAGGATTTTCTTAAGTTTCAAGTTTCGAGGTTCTACGACCAATGTAGTTTTGATATTTAACGACAACCCCAAGGACCCGATACCGAAATCACGAAAAGTCATTTTTAAAAGGAAATTAAACCAAGTTAATAAGAATAGTTAAAAATGTTTAACACTAATTTAAACTTATCGCATTTTCATTTTCGAGAATCACAACTCAAACAACAGTTCAAAATCCCAATGTGCAAGTACTGAAATCCCATTTAATCACGATTAATTAAAGTTTAAAAATACATTAATATCTTGTTAATCAGTCACATTTTTGGAAATCGGAGAATTGTCACCTATCTCACCCAAAAAATCCCAAAGCATGGAGTCCTGAAAGTATTAAGTGCTAAATGTTATTAACTTAACATCAAAACAAAGTTGAACGATATAATTTGGTTTTTCGTGTTTTCTCTTTTCAGGATTTTTCAAAGACATTTCATTCAAACTCTCGGTTTCAAATTGTCAATATTTAGTAGCACTTATTATAGATTAATGAAAATTCTTGTAGTGTAAGACGCGTATCTCCAGACGTACTCTCCTCATTAAGGAAAATGAGTTTATCGACTGTAGAAAGCACTGTCTAATTAAGGCAGGTTGAAGATGAATAAAGGCTTTTAATTCTAATTTCTTTCTCACTTTCAACAAACTAGCAAGTAGTATCTGAGAAAAGCTTACGCCTTCTTTTATGTAACAACTACTTTCTCTCTATCACAGGTATAATGGCACCCAAGAAAGCGCAGAAAAACAGTGATGACACTAGTGAAAACTCAAATCTGAACTCAGATGTTCTATCTGATGCAACACCACATATTGTAGGTTCGGTCAGGTCCTTGATGCAGATTTTTGAAATCTTGGAGCACGAGGTTAAGAATTGCCCAGACAATTTTGGAAATGAAAGGAATGTTAAGACTGAAAATAAACTCAGAGATATAGCAGAGGCCGAGCTCCATAAAGTAGCTACATGACCGAACCTCATGCCATACAATGACATGATAAATTGGGCTCTGATGAACACCGATGTGCAGAACAGGAGCATCATGAACCATCAAAAGGTTGCCGTTGTCTCATTCAGGATAGAACACATTCAAGTAATGTACAAGATATCCCCTGTTTCAAAATATATTTATAATGTTGAATTCGTATAAGAGTTTCAATGAAAGGAGTGTACATAATTTGACCAAACCTATCCAGATATAATCAAAGGATGGTGGGGAATTCCAGAAAAAATTAGAGCTGATACCCATGGTGTTTATGCCACAACATCGTTAAATGAATCTATAGTTTATATAAAAATGATGTTATGTAGACTATTTGGGAGGAAAATCTCTATCCATTTCCCCGTGGAATAGGTGCCAATTATACATGAGGTAGCCGAGGGTTACACTTTCAACTGGGGAAAGATTCTATCAGATAACCTAACCAAGGAGATTCTTGAGTACCAAATGGAAAATTCAAAAGGCCAGCCAACATCGTTTTACATGGAAACGTATTTCATGGACGCTATCTATTATATGACCCCTTCCCATTGACGAGTTGGAGATGGAATCCAACCTGTGTATAACCCATCCATTTTTACCACTCTCAACTATGGGAAGAAAAAGAAAAATATTTCTTTTACGAAATATGTCACTATGAAGTGATTCTTGTGCACCAAATATTGTATGGATACCCACCCCCTCTGATTTTAGAGAAAATCATGGGAAACCTCAAGACAGTGCAGATTGGTTTATCGAAGAGAAATTCTCTTATGTTAGAGTCTTTGGATGTTCAATTCCCCCTCATGCTCTCCCAAAATTTCTCCCTAATAGACTGGTGTGCAGAGAAGTAGCTTATAAAATAATAACAGGAGGTATTGGCAAATAGTTAAAAGCAGTTCAGAAGAAATTCTGGCCAGCTTTCCCTGTACAGATTGGGAGGTTTTCATTGCTAAATTTTGTCCATTCCAAGGTAGAAGTTGCAGCACTTGAAGACATTAAACTGGTAGATGTTGAAATCAAAAGTAATGATCCATATCAAATTGTAGGAAATCATCTATCTCATTGCAATATGAAAATGTATGAGCATGAAGACTCCCCCTGTGAAGACATATTTAAAGGAGATAGAGCCTATGAGGAGATATTAGACAGATTCCAGAGGTTACCCCTTGACCTACAGGCTAGCTTTCTTGCTTTCTAGAATCATAGACGAAGTGGGTTTCCAAGGATACTACAGGGAAAATCAACAACCCCCCCTTCAGAAAAAGAAAGTATACCTCCAGGTTTCGAACCAAAGTCTCTGAATAAAAAGACTACAGAGGAAGACCCAAAGAATACTAAAGTGTCTTCACAAAAAGAAGAAACTTCACAGACAGAGCATCTGGTGTCTGAAACGGATTCTAAGTTCGAGACACCTTTAAAAATGAATTAAATGGCTTCTCCTTCATCGTCAACTATTCCTGTCGATACCCCCAAAATAGCACAAGGAACACAATTCACTGAGCTAGCTAGTCATATTACATCATTGACTCCTTTACAGTCAACTTTTGGGACTCTCCATCTTGAAGTTATGTACATAAGCAATCTTACCCCAATATCTATCAAATAAATACCTTCCTCAGACTTCTTTTTGAGTAGGAAGAGGAAAGTTGTAGTGAAATAAGAAATGCACCTGAAAGAAGGTACAATGGTAAAAAAGAACAGAGTACTTCTAGATGGACAAAATCTAGAAGAAGAGGATTTTGCTACAGAGGTAGCAAGCTCTTTGGGAGCTTTCGCAATGGCCAACTTGTTATCAGTTGATAACTTGAAAGAAAGGATGAAACAAAGAAATCAAATGATATCCCAGTTGCAAAGTCAAATAAGGAATACAAAGAATAATATTAAAGATGAGATAAATAAAGGACTTGAAAAGGCTAGAGCTATTGACAAACAAAAAATCCAAATGCTCAAGTCTAGTATAGATGAAGTGTACAATAAGATGCAAGCGAGTCAAAGAAAGGTCACCCAACAAGAGGAATTAGTGAAGAAGTTGCAAGATAAATTGAGTTCTACTTGAAACCAGGTGGTAGATTTAACAGTTTTTCAAGCCCAGACACTTGAAGTGCAGCAAAAGCTAGAGGCAGAACAACAAAGCCTATTTTCTAAAGTAGAGATCATTCAAAACTATTTTTCAGATGTAAGTCAATCATTGGAGAACATTTCTTTCAAATAAAAAGAGGCTACAGTAGCTCGGGCCACTTTCCAAAAGGCAGTCGTATTTTCGGCTAAAGAAGAGGTACTTGTAACTCCTAAATTAAATTTCATTGAATAGGTCAGGGGTGATATCATGATGAAGGTATTGGAGGCCAATATATCTAAAAGTAAGAAAATGGCCAAAGATATAAAATAAGAATGTGAAGAGACTTTCGATTTGTTAGATAAAAAATTGCTAGACATTGGAAAGGGCGATTGCCCTGGACTACTTGGACAGATCAATGTTATAAGACATCAAATGAACCTAAAAGAGAGATTAAATGAGGCCCAGATTGAAATTTCACAGTTGATACAGGTCAATGTTGCACAAATGGACAAATGGTTGGTGAAGCCAAATGTACAATTACAATCAATAAAATTTGAGGATAAAAGGATTGAGGACAGGTTGTCGAAAATTCAGAGGAGGTTGTATCTGTTTCAAGCACAGGATGCATCAGAGCCTTTGCAAAGATTAGCATAGTTTATAAGGAGGTGTGTCGATTTTTTTGAGCCAAGTGAAGCAAATACTTCAAAGAAATGATGAAATGGTACATGTTGCTCGTTATACCGATGTATGTAAGAAGATAGGAAAGAAAGTAGTGGAACAGTTCAAGTATTTATTTTTTGTAACCGTTAAGTATCTAGGAGTAGGGAAAGTTCATACCATCTAGGTTTGAGAACCTTTATATAAATATAATTTCAAAAGAATTAGAGAAATATTTTTTGGCCGATTGTAGCAGAGAGATTACATTTTTATACTAATTAATGACAATGCAAAACGGAGACTCCATATTCCGTCAACCCTGAGTTATGTGTTCTTCTATACCTTCATGTTCACGCATCATTTATTACATATATTTGATGAATGTTTAACTACAATTTAGTACAACATCTACTGTGGTTATGCATTATTGGGTCATCTGATTATTTGCATATTTTCCTCTATGTTTGCTTTTAGTAGACAGAAGACCGGTGGATAATTCAGATCACTATAGTTTTTATGCTTCATTAAAGTTTTATCGTGTATTTTTTTCTTCTGTTGCAAAGTGAGATTCCTCCATGATTGATGCCTCACATTGTTTAATATCTTTATGTCTTCTTTCATCTCATTTACTATTTTCAATTTAACCCAGGAATGGGAAACAACCTCTAAATTGTTATATTATTAGTTCAGATTCGGTAACTTCTCTCATATAATCTAAAAGAGAAACAACAAACCTTGAAAACCAATTGATAGATATTTAACTTTATTTCCCTCATGACTGTACCTGTTGCAAGACAACCTAATATAGAACCTGGACTCACAGTTCAGACCAACATCGCATTAAACTTGTTTAACACTATCCTAGAGATAGCCACCACCTGGGTTGAACTTGAATGTTCATGGGAAGCCATTGAACAGGACATAAGCGTCCAGGAATGATTGGAAGCTAGAAAAAGACAATGAAAAAATCAACCATAGCTTCTTTTCCTAAAGAACTAATTTTCTTCCATTTATCAAAAACCTTCTTTACTTTTATGGATTCCTAGACTTTATACTTTAAAACCTTAAGTATAAACTCTGGAAAAACATCGAGGATGAATGAACCGATCATACTGACACTTGACTTTTTTTTTGTGAGCCTCGTTATCCAAGGCTGCATCCCCACGCTGCTCATCGAGTTGCTCAAGATATAATAAATTCTCTTCAAGAGGTGAAGTGTCTAGCAATAACTGTACTGCCAACTTTAGAGAGGGGATCTGGCTCTCTATAGGAAAGACTGATTCCAACCCGTAAATGAGTTGAAAAGGTGAGAAACCAGTTGCAGTCTTAACAGATGTTCGGTAGGACCATAATTTCGAGTACAACATCAAATGCCAATTTGACCTGGCTGAATTTATCGTTCGTTGTAAAATAGTCTTAAGGGATTTATTCACGGCTTCAACCTGACCATTCGCTTGTGGGTAGTAGGGTGATGAATTTTATTTCCTCAACCCAAGCTTTGATGTTAACTCAAACATCATTTTGTTCTAAAAGTGACTACCATGGTCAGTGACAATCTCTCTCGGGACACCGAACCTTGCTATTATTTGGTTAAACAAAAAGTGAGTTGCGGTCTCGCCATCATATTTATACGTTGGCATAGCTTCGACCCACTTCATGAACTAGTCTACTGCTACGATGATATAACGGTTCCCCCTTGCAGAATGAGGGTTGCATGTAGCGTAATCAATCCCCAACTTGGTGAAGGGATGAACTGTGATGATGGGAAACATGGGAGCGGGGAGTTCCCTCATCTTCCAAAAGAAGATCTAACATGGGTGGCACTTCTTGACCGATTCAACACAATCTTTGATTAACATCGACCAAACATAATCGGCTCGTATAATATTTTGGGCTATTGCCAACTGAGAAAAATGGCTGCCACATGCTCCAGTGTGGCAATCATTAAGCACAATTTCCACTTCTTCATGGGTGAGACATCAACGAAGGATGCAATCTACACCTTGACGATACAAAGTGTCCTCGAGTATGAGATAGTTTTTGGCCTAATGGCTTATACGACGACGATCATCATGAGAAGCATAGGTAGGTCACTTAAAAGTCTGGATATAGACTATTATATCTCCGTACCATGGGTCCGAAGACGCGATAAAACACATGTCTCCTTTGATATGTGACTCCTCAGGTATAACATCTCCTGATTTGACTAGAAGTTTCGAAATGAGTTCCGCAAAGACCAACAACTTTTTGGACTTTTTTGAAACAAAATCCAAGGGAATTCCTAGAGGATAACTATACATATACTGATATTTCCACTAATCACACGTTGTGTCAACACGTATTGAAACAGATTCATAATGGGAATGATGGTGGTCTTGCGAAACAACATGTAATGACGGAACCGCTGGACAGCATGAACTGCTGCCAATGCAAGTTTTTCAATGTGGGAATAATTGAGTTCCAGTCCAACAAGGCCTTGACTCAGGTAATAAGTCACATATTCTGAGAGCAAATCATCCTCCTGAACCAAGACCATACCGATGGTCGACTCCACAGTGGCCAAGTACAATAAGAAATATTTATTATAATTGGGTGGCCGAAGCAGAGGGGTAGAAGTGAGGGCACATTTAAATGCTTCGAAAGAGCATTGAGTGGCTTCGTCCCAATGAAAAGGAATTCCCTTTTTCAGTAAACACATAAATCCCTTTGTGATATCAGCATAGTTCGCAATGAAACACCGTAAAAAGTTTTCCTTTCCCTATAGACTCTGAAGTTGAGGGATTTTGCATGGGGGAGGAAATTGAACTATCACCTCAACCTTTAGAGGATTGACCATGATCCCTATTGTTGAAACTATGAAACCTAAAAGACGACCCGATGTTACACAAAATTTGCATTTGTTTGGATTCAAACGGATTCGGTAGTAGCGACATCGCTCAAAGATAAGTCAGAGGTCTGTGGGATGATCAGATCTCTTGCAAGATCGTGATGATAAATCATTGAGATAATCCTCGACTATGTGTTTGATCTCATGGAAATAAAAAGACATGGCCCACTGAAACGTAGCTCCAACATTTTTTAGACCAAAAGGAATCTTCCGATAAGAGAATGTACCCCATGGACATATGAAAGAAGTTTTGTGTTGGTCTTCGGGCTTGATCTGTATCTGATTGTATCCCGAAAAACCATCGATAAAAGAAAAGGCTTCACAACCTGTGCATTCATCGACTATCTGGTCAATAGATGGTGTGGGGAAATTATCCTTTGGATATTCCTTGTTCAAATCATGGAAGTCTATACATATGCAAATCGTACCCTTTTTTTTGTTTACTGGAACAAGATTTGACACCCATTGAGTTAATTGGATGGGGTAGATGAAACCATCTTGGAGTAGTTTCTCTACTTCATCCTTAATAGCTACTGCTTTCCTAGGATTGACTAGACGAAGCTTCTGCCAGACCATCTTAGCATTAGGATATGTCGTTATTTCATGTTCAATGATTCTTTGATCTATGCCTGGCATTTCCTCATAAGAGCGAGCAAACACATTGCAGAATTCTTTAAATAAATCTGTGTAGATTTGAATCTCTTTGGGGGAGCAGTCTGCTTCGACAAAGATATTCTCAACGATACCAGGGATTATGGAGATATCCATAGGTATCGTTTGATAAATGGTTTCCATATTTCCTTCAGTGTAAAAAACGTGTGTAGCTAAAGGATTGATAGGACAATCCATATCTCCAGTCATATTCAGAGTGAATTCACCTACTTCAATTCTTCTTAACTCTGGGACAAAGTAAGATCTGTGATGAAGATCATCCCATGGCCTATCCAGACTAGTCATTGCCTCAATAATCGCCTTGTCTGAGGGAAATACCAAGTCTAAAGAATCAGTATTGGTGAGGGAACCTTGAACCCATGTAGGATCGAGAACGGGATCCAACTTCTATTCGGGAGTTAGAACAGGGTCGACAAAAGCTTGTTGAACTATAGAGTATGCAACTTCTTCCCTAGACAAAGGCATGGCCATGCCATGGTGCCCTATCCCTTCCATTGTGGTTGATGGGGAAGGAAGATTCCATAGATTGTTAAAGTAAGTCGTGCGAAACAACAAGATTTGAAAGATTTCATCCCTAGGCTAGTCAGGGACAGCCAATATGCAGTGGACATTACTGGTTGGAGGCAGGTAATCAAAGGTACCCATCAAAGGTGGGCACAAACCAACCCCTACGTTGATGATGTCAAGATGAGGGTTATCAATCATTGGGATCATGGATACCCCCAATGAAGGGTCAGGATGGGAGAAGGATAACTGATCAATGGACATGATTTGGCCTTCGTGTGGAAACAACAAGACCCGAAAAAATGTCACGACCACTGCTTGCATAGCGTAGTTCCAACTCCTTCCTAACAATATATTGTAGTTGAGTGACGCATCGACCACTTCAACCTCGATGCACACGGTCTTCCCCCATAATTGCATGGGGAAAGAGGGGATGATTCCATGTGGTTGGAACGAATGACTATCGAAAGTGGTAAGAAGAGTAGGTGACAGAGACAAAACGGGTTGGCCAATGGCCTTCCAACACACCAAAGACATCATGCATGTGGAGGTTCCCACATCAACCACCATGTGAAATATGTTTCGAGTAAAAAAATTTGTGGTGTAAGCCACTACTATCTGAAATGCCACGTGGTAAGGAAGACGAGGCTTTAAGTCGGTCATATCAAGCATGATCATTCCCAGATTACAAGTCAAAATGGATCCTAAGGTAGCTAACAGAGTCTTTCTCTGGGAAGGGAAACTATGGAAGACTTCCAAAGAATACATTACACAAGGGGTTTGTGACAAATCCTCCACCAGATAGTAGTTCTAGGTGGCCCTTGCGTTTGGGTTGTGGGAAGCTTTCTTGAATTCTCCTTTCGTGATTCATGTCATTTTTTTGCACAATGTCCTCTCAATCTGGGTTTTCAATTTCTTTACCCTTCTCATAGGTGTTTGTCATTTCGTAGTATTGTGTCCTACTCGTTATGTCAAGGCTACCTTTCATCATATACACATTCATGGATGCAGTATTACTCGAAGATGGAGGGGGTCCCTGACTGCCCCCTTCCGCACTTGAAGAGGTTTGAGTTAGATTTTGCCCATCTGGAAATGGGTTTGTTAACACAACAGGCTGTTGTTGTGCCAATAACTTCTGGGCCTCCGCAAGCCAATGGCACTGGTGAGTCAGATGGTATTCCTTCCAAAGATTACATGTGTTGTTCTAGAGTTTATACTTAAGGCTTGAAAGTATAAACTCTAGGCATCCAAAAAGAGGGTGTGTGATATAAGGAAAGGAAAAAACAACTCTTAGGGGAAAAGGAGCTATGGCTGATTTTTGAGTTGTCTTTGTCTAGCTTCCAATTGTTCTTGGATGCTAATGTCTTGCTCAATGACTGCCCATGAACGTTCAAGTTCAACCCGGGTGGTGGTATTTTTTAAGATGGTGTTGAAAAGAGTTAAAGCAATACTGGTCTGGTCTATGAGACCGGGTTTGATATTGGGTTGTCTCATAACAGGTACTTTCATAGAGGAAAAAGAGTTTTAAAGATTTGTTTCTTTTTAGGTTGTTGTTTCTATTTTAGATTATGTAAGAAAAATTCCCAAATTTTTGAATTAATAGTTTGACAAAATCAAAGGTCGTTTCTCGTATTTGATCTAAATTGAAATCCATTCATGAAATGAAAGAAAACATACAGTCATTGAACAATGTGAGGCATCAGCCAAGGAAGAATCTCACTTGTGACGGAAGAAGAAAAAGATGGGAAAAACTTTAATGAAGCATAATATATAGAAATATATAAGTAATTCACAGGTCTTGTACCTCCTGATAGCCGGTACAGAGGAAAAACTGTAAACAAATTAGATGACTAGAATAATCAATCACCACAGTAGATGTTGTACTAAATTGCAGCTAAGCATTCATCAAATATATATGAGTAATGATATTAAATATGAAATAATCAGAGGAACACATAGCTCAAACTTGACGGGATCTGGAGTCTTCGACTTGCATTTGTATTAATTCTGGAAAATGAAAAATTTCTCTAATACAATCGGCCAAGGAAAAATCCCTTGATGTCTCTTTCAAAATTGTATTTATGCAAAGAGAATCATCAACCCTAGACGGTTGGTATTCCCCTAATCTCTTAGGTGCTAACAGTCACAGAATAAAAAATTCGAACTGTTTTGCTCGGTTACTTTTTTATTTTTTACCAGTTGGACAAAAATGAGCACATATGCGTTACTTCATCATTTCTTTGAAACGCTTCCTTCGCTTAGTCCCAAACACTCGACGCACCTATCTAGAAACTGCATCAAAATTATGGAAGGCTCTGACGTGTCCTTTGATTCAAACACATATAACTTCCTATGAATTTTGGGCAGCTTGTCTTTGATCTTTCCCTTGTCAAACTTTGTTGATTGCAACTGTAGATTTGGCTTTATTAGCCACTTATCCATTTGGGTGGTGTCAAGTTGC
Source organism: Picea sitchensis (assembly GCA_010110895.2). Classification (NCBI taxonomy): domain Eukaryota; kingdom Viridiplantae; phylum Streptophyta; class Pinopsida; order Pinales; family Pinaceae; genus Picea; species Picea sitchensis. The sequence goes on along the minus strand of SNQJ01S0054845.1, from coordinate 20,847 downwards.
TTCAATTGTGAAATATCGAGTTTTTCTTCATTCCATCTCTCCTTGATATACAGTTGATGCCTTACAAAATTTATCTATCCTAATAGCCCAGGACAATCACCTTTGCCAATTCCTAGTTTTTTTGTATCTAGCTGATCAAACACTTATTCACATTCTTTCCTAACTTCTCTTGCCATTTTCCTTCTTTCAACAATATTGGTTTCCCATGTTTTTAACATGATGTCTCCCCTGATCTATTCTTCTATAGTCACCTTCGGAATTGGTGGTACTTCCTCTGTAGCCGAAAATGTTACCGCCTTTTGAAAAGCACCGCGAGCTACTGTAGCCTCTTTTTCTTTTAAAACCATGCTATCCAGTGAGTGGCTTACATCCAGGAAGTAGTTTTGAACGATTTCTATTTTAGAAAGCATGTTTTGTTGTTCCGCTTGTAGTTTCTCATGCACCTCTAGTGCTTGGGATTGAAATTCTTTTATATTCACAACTTGTCCTTCAATAGACTTCAACTTATCCTGTAGCTATATCACTAATTCCTCGTGACAAATAACCTGTACTTGAGTCATTTTCATTTTCTTGTTTTCTTCATCTAAATTAGATTTCAACAATTGCATTTCTTGTTTGTCAGCAGTCATGGCATTTTCAACTCTTTGATTTACCTCCTCTCGAACATTATTTTTTGTGTGCCTTATTTAGTCCTGTAACTGAGCTGTCATTTGATTTTTCTTCTTCAATATTGTTTTCAGAGAGTCAAATGAGAATAAATTGGTAGTTGCCAAAGCTCCCATAGAGCCTGCTACTTTTGTGGTGAAGTCTTCCTCTTATAGGTTTTTCCCATCTACGATCACTCTGTGTTTCTTCACCATTGTGCCTTCTCTCATATGCATTTCCTGTTTTAATACTGCCTTCCTCTTCTTACTGAAAAAGTAATCAAATGGGGGTATCTCTTCTCTAGATATAGGAGTAAGGTCACTTGCATATATGACTTGCAGATGGGGGATCCCAAAAGTTGACTGTATAGGAGTTAATGATACAATAGGGCTGCCCAATTCTGAAGATTGAGATTCTCTTTCTCTTTTGGGGGTATCAACAGGAATAATTGATGATGAAGGTGGAATCGTTTGACTCGACTTTGAAGGAGTCTCAGATTTAGAACTTGTTCCAAACCCTGGATTCTTTGATTGTGAATATTCTTCTTTTTGTGAGGACACTTCAGTCTTCTTTGGATTTTCTTTTGCAGTCTCTTTATCATGAGCCTCTGATCTGAAACCTGGGGGATACTTCCTTGAGCTGGAGGAGGGGTTATTGATTCTCCCTGTAGTATCTTCAGCAAACCACTTCACCTGTGCTTCTAGAAAGTCAGAAAGTTGGTCTGTAGGTCGGGTGATAATGCCTGAACTCTGTCTAATATTTCCTCATAGGTTCTAGCTCCCTTGAAAATGTCGTCGCAGTGAGAAGCTTCATGTTCATACATCTTCATATTGAAATGAATAAGATGATTTCCTACAATTTGATAAAGTTCATGTTTTATGAGTTCAAGATCTACCAATTTGATGTCTTCCAGTGCTGCAACTTCAACCTTGGAATGACCAAAGTTAAGCAGTGAACACTTCCCAATCTGTACAAGAAAAAGTTGCCAGAACTTCTTCTGGGATGCTTTCAATTCTGTGCCGATGCCACTTGTTATTATTTGGTAGGCCACCTCCCTACACATCAATCTGTTGGGAAGGAATTTTATAAGTGTGTGAGGAGGAATCGAGCACCCGAAAACCCTGACATAGGAGAAACCCTCTTCAATAAACCAATCTGCAATTGCCTTGAGTTTTCCCACGATTAACTCTAAAATACAAGGGGGTGCATAACCATACCAAATTTGGTGCAAAGGTATCACCACGTAGTAACAGATTTCATAAAATAAGTCTTTAACATTCTCCTCCCATAGTTTAGAATGATAAACATGAATGGGTTCCGTACAAGTTGGGTTCCATCTCCAATTCATCAAGGGGAAAGGAGTCATGTAACATATAACATCCATAATATATGAAGACATGTAAAAATATGTAGGTTGGCCCTTTGATTTCTTCGTTTAGTACTCTGCAATCTCCTTAGTTAGATTATCTGATAAAATTTTACCCCAGTTGAAATTGTAACCCTCGGCTACTTCATGTATAAGTGGCACCCATTTTGCAGGGAAATGGGTAGGGTTTTTCTTCCCAAAAAGTCTACATAGCATAGAATCTATATAAACCATGTATTTGTTTAACAGGGTTGTGGCATAACTTCCATGGTATCGGCTCTAAATCTCATTGTAATTCCCCACCATTCTTTGATTATATCTAGATATGTTTGATCAAATTCTGTACACTCCTTTCTTTGAAATTCCACTACGAATTCGGCATTATAAATGTATTTAGAAGTAGGGGGAAGTTTATACATTACTTGGATGTGCTCGTGTCTGAACGAGCCGATGACGACCTACTGACTGTTTAGAATGCTTCATGTCTCAATGTTGGCTTTCTCTAAAGCCCAGCTTATCATGTCATTGTATGGCATGAGTCTCGTCCGTGTGTCTATTTTGTGAAGCTCAGACTCAGCTATGTCTCTGAGTTTATTTTCATTCCTTTGATTCCTGAAATCATCAGGGCAATTCCTAATCTCATATTCTAAAGTTTCAAAAATCTACCTCCAGGATTTAATTGAATCCACATCATGTGGTGTAGTGTCGGATATAAAATCTCCATCTGGATTCGAGCTTTCACCTACCTCCTCACTCTTCCTAGGCGCTTTTCTGGGTGCCATGTCATTTGTGCTAAAATGAAAACCTGTTGTAGAGAAGAAACGCGTGAGTTCTTATGAGTGTAACTTGCTCCTAGTCTCAAAGTAAGAATGAAATTCAAAATAACAAACCTTTATTAACCTTTAACCTGTCTTAAATTTAGCATACCAATATAGGCGATAAAAATTAAATGCTTTAATGGGGATGGTATGCCTGGAGATATGCACTTTATATCAAAAAATATCTTGATTAATCTGTTATAGATACTTCCACATATCGGCGATTCAAAACTGGGATTTTGAAAGGCATGTCATCAAAAACTCCGAATAGAGAAACGCGAAAAGTTACTTAAGACCCTTAATGCTTGTTTTAAAAATAAGTTAATTACGTTTAAGCACTTAATTTTTCCGAGACTTCATGTTTCGGAGTTTCGAGTATCATGTCCCAAGACGCATGACACAAGTAAATCCCGAATCACAAAACCACGATGGGATTTATTTAGGCATTAATCACTTGTTTTAACCCTTTAATTAATCGTGATCAGGGGTTAGTCTTTAATTTTCATGGACTCGAGTATCGGGACTCTGACAGCTCTTTAACACAAGAAACCCCGAATTGCGAAATCGTGATGGGATTTATTATCATTAAACCTTCTTACTTCTTAATAAACATAGCTTTAGCTTTTAAGAGCTTTGTGACTTTGGGAATCGGGGTTTAAGGAGACTCAAGGTCGACTATTTGATTTCTCGAATTGCGACTAATTAACAATATGTTAAGTATGTTTTAAACCTTAATTAATCATGATTAAAAGGTATTTTGTGAAAAGAGCATCGAGACATTTGAAACATTGCTTAAGTTGAGATGGCCAAAAAAGAACATGTGAAAGGCTTAGAAGGCCGTTAACATTTTTAATTGTTACTTTAAAATCTATTCAATTCCTTTTAAAAAATCACTTTTTCGAGACTTCGGTACCCAGACTTTGGGTTTTTCATTAAAAATATACTTTTTTAATAGCTGAACCCCGAAACCTTAAAATCTCGAAAGACATTTTGACCCCTTTTTTAGAACTAAGGGTGACTCCATAACTAGAGAAAAAGGAGATTTGGATTTAGAGAATAAAAATAAACTTTGTTTCAACAACATGGATACTTTGACTTCTTCTTTTCAGTGTTGCCCCTGCCAACATTATCGGTAGGTTTCTTATCCCCCTTACCCTTATTTAGTTTTTTCTTCTTTCCGTCAGGTTGTGGGGTGGCCTTAGGGTTTGTCAATTGCACACTGTGTATATCCTAATTTTGGGTAGGGGGAACAACTGAACCAGTAGTTTGGTTGGTCGTTGTCTTCTGTATCGAAAATTGTTACAATTGATTTGACATCTGATCAACGGGATTTGTTTGCACTGAACCGACAATACCATAGGCATGTAGCCCAGACCTCTATCTGGTCTTATCAAGTATCGAATTTGGTGCATCTGGAAAAACTTCTTAAAGTAAACCAGACTGAGAGTAAATAAGCTCTAGTTGTTGAGCTCTCATTATTGCTTCTTCTTCTGAAAAGACCCATGAGGTTGCGACGTCTTTAGACAATTGAGGTACCAAAGACTTAAGGAACCACTAAAGCAGGAATGTTGGTGGGACTGGCACTTTTATCAAACTCTTCTGGCGTATCCATTCTTGGATGTGATCTGAGATATCGTCTTCTTTTGTCTGCTCAAAGTTGGCCAACAATTCGGTGTTGGCGGCATATCTCATAGGTAATTGGAAATGGTTTAAGAAAGCCATTGCCAATTCACCAAAGGAAGAGTATCTTGAGCAATCGAGCTCGATGTACCATTTCGCAGCACTCTCAATGAGAGTACGTTGAAACAAATGCAACTGGACAGAGTCATCTCTCAATGAGTTGGATGAGCACCATAGATGGAAGGTAGTCACATGATCGCCTAGATCTTTGTTAGGCTTGGCATCGAAATTTGGGATTTCCAAAGGCAACTTGGTTGGCATAGGAGGCCAACGCGGATCATGACATATGGGGTTGTTTAATAACCTTGTCAAGTCTGGCAAGTGTAGAGTTGCCATAAACATTAATTTGAGTTGTTGATTATAATGAGGGAAAAAGGATCCTGGAGATTGGCTAGCACCAGGTTGTTAGGAAAAGATAGGTTGTTGGCCAGTGTTATGGTAATAACCATGGTCATGACCAACGTACGGATTTTGCACTTTTTGAGATGTCATAGACTGATTCCCATAGTAGGACGTAAAGGGTTGGGCTTGCGTCGCATTGCAAGGATGTTGGGAAGGGTTACCCCCTAACGATCTAATGGGCATAGGTGTTGAGCCTTGCCCGGGGTTCCATTGGCTATGGAAGGGGTTGCCCTCGGTGGGCATCCCTGACAAGGGAAATGATCCCTACCATGGATTCCAAGGTCCTTGTGAGGAAGGAATTCCTAAGTTTTCCCCCTGTGCAGGCATAGTACCTTGTACAGGATTTTGTTGTCCATAACCATGGTTTCCCCCAGCCGAGACGGTAGCTGATGAGAAAGAATTGTTACCAAACATGTTGAACAAAGAGAACGGTGTTGAACCTATCGGCATGCTATAAGAATTTAGTCCTTGACTCCCTGCACCAAACGAGTTGTAGTTTATGTTCGGCCCAGTGGAATGTTGGTGAGCGAAGGGGACGAAGGAGGTATATGACCCCCTCTCTAAGGGAAAGTGTTATAGGGAGCTGAAGTGCCCCCCATAGATCCTTGCAGAGGAGTGATGGAGCTCCCTTCCCCAAGACCTAAATTATCTAGATTGGACTAGGAAAGTACAGTGCTCGTACAGAAGCCAGGAATCTCGTATGAGAATGAAGGGTCTGTCGCACTCTGTATGAAAGGAGCAATGATCTCCACCATAGACGGAATCAAACCATTTCCTGAGGTAGAGGTAGTCAAGACCATAATGGCTCGGACTGGTGACAGTTGGTTAGGAGGCGGAACACCCCCTATAGTGAAAATTGTAGAGTAAATATGAGTATTCCCTCAAGAAGTAGCAACATTTGTTTCCATTGTTTCTTGTGACACTACCTGACGCTCGTAAGGTGAAACCTGCATGACAATGGGTGTCGATAGATCAATGATTGGAGGGTTATACGGACCAAGAGCTTATGCTCCGTGGTCAGAAATGATTGGTTCCTCCAGAATCAAATTTTATCCTTTCGGAGATGAGTCGGGCACAGTTTCCTGTAACCCGTTAGCCTCAAAATACCCTTGCTGGTCTAGTTTTCACCTTAGCAGTGGCAGGGGTGGCTTGAGATCAATCTATGGCAGGCCCAAAACCCTTCGCGACTAGCGAAGCTCCTGATCCTCCACTGTGTGATAATATCAATGACACACTAGGGATTTCTATAATCATTTTAAAAACCAACACACACTAGAAAAAGTTATTATGAGATAAGACAAGAACATCACTAGCGAGTTGGAAGAACAGTTACAACAACCAACACTAGAGCAACTTACCGGTGCAAGTTCAACTTGAATACGGAAGCACCCTCTGGGTATACTCTACAAAGCGTGTCCTGATGTCTTCCCTAGGTATCGCGGTATACCCCCGCAATCACCTATGTAATTCACTAAGATAAAGGCAACTAGGTTTCCAACACGCGAACAATCACCAAGCAAGTACAATCGACAGTCGGGTGGACCGCAATGAGCAGGGTATTAGGACCGAAACCTATCAAGGGTATCAAAAGAAAGTGTTCCAGAAGACGATTGAGGACCTTGAATGGATTTGAGACCTACAAAGCTCTGTGGAAAATGCGGTCAATGGAATCCCAAGATAAGTCCTCTATATGCATTCCCCACTATGCTTGGTCCATCTTTGGAGGGGTTATCTCCACTACCTTTCTGCATGCGACCTCATGTTGAGCCCCTGTGTTAGAGGGGGGTCCTAAATAACTTTCACGGTTACTGGACTTTCAAGCACTCCCTAACATAGACTCTTATGTTTGTTTTTTTAGCCTTGAAAAGTTTCTTCTCCAATCCTAAATCAAGTCTCTAGCCTAGACTAAATTGATGGACCCTTCAAACACAAAGTCTAATAAATTTTAATTAAGAATTAATTTTAGTGGTTGTCTTAAGACAAAAGTTATGAAAATGAAACCAGTGATGTTCTTAAGAGACGAAAGAGAAGAGAATAAGATAAAACTGAAGACAAACTACTTCTTTCTTCACAAATAAAGATTTGCCAATTTAAACTCTTTAACCAAACTTTTCGTAACTACTTCTCTCAGATCCTTGAAAAGAAAAACTCAAAACAAGATTTCGCGCGACTACAAGCTACTTGATGTCCTAAGTATTCAAGTAAATAACTTAAGAAAACTTTCTTTTTCCTTGGTAAAGGAAACAACTAACTTAAACTACTTTACCAAACAAATAAATGAAATATTTTTTTTTATTGTTTTATGCTTTAAAACAAGGATTTTAAAATGAATTCTTTTCTTTTCTTCAAAATAAAAAAGGGGAAAATGATGAAAAGATAGGACCAAGAAATGAAATCAGGCCCAAACACAGATCCCAGGGAGTCACTGACAATACCAAACAAGAAGATCAAAGCAAACTCACAAACTTGTCTAAAAACCCTATCAAAGAAAACAAAAGAAATCTTTTGAGGAAAAGAAAGCTATGTTGAAGTCAAACCTAAGCCATAGACTGCTATAACAGAGACCAGGACTAGATCATGAAAACCCCTGAGAAGTGTGACTTCTGATAGGGAAGAGGATGATTGTTTCTCTTTAAAATAAAAATTTCTCAACACAGGCATGCTACTGGCACTTCAACAACCAGTGTATGCACGCGGGCTATCCAAGGGCAAGGCACATATGCACGCGTGCAGGCCCACTGCAGGACATGTACACCTCTGTAACTCCTCAAAAAAATGAAAACCAACAGTCCAACACAAGTAGGGAGTACTGGTATGGAAGACCAGATTCCCTTAAAGACACAGAAGCTTACATAAACTCAGAAAACAGTGAATAAATTGATTCAAAGAACCCAAAAAGAAATATCCCCAAAGACCCTAGAGGCATCCTCAATATGGTTGCCAATTATGCTATCACAGGAAAACCCCTTTATGGATTACACCAAGTTTCTAAAATGTAGGCAGAGCTAACTATCTAAAGTCTCCTACTTTTCATCAACTATCCCGACATTACCCCACAATCATACATAAAAGACAAGGTATAGGGATCTGGTAGGCATACCTTAAACTCCGCGTCTGGTGTCAATCCCTTTGCACTTATTTGTTTCCTGACTATAAGTCTCCTCCCAAGCATGACCCGCATTCACCAAAAGACAAACAAGAAACTACAAGCATGCATTCTACATATGGATTAGTGGGTTAGACATCATAAAAAAGAAATGTAAACACATCATATAAGTTTAAGACGTCATTTGGCTGGATGGAAAAAGTACTTCTTTATATTAATCTCACAAAAGTCACTTACAATATGAGACTGGCACTGCTCCTCGAACTCGGTCCTCGACTCCTCTTTACAATGCACCAACTGCTTCCACATCTTCTTCTCCTCTTCAATTCTCTCTTAGGGAAATGGCAAAGGGATTTGGAATTGGTGCAAAGGGGGATTGATAAAATGGGCAGAGTTTCTTTGTTCTCATGCTTCTCTTTGAAATGGGACCTCGACCCCTTTTTTTATAGGACAGAAGAGATAGTAACGGTTGGGGTGACTAGTTATGGGCAGTCAAGCGGTTACGTAACGTTATGGAAAACAATATCCTATTCAATTTTCCATTTTTCGTGATATTCTGTGAGTGTACGTGGGTTGTAGTGGGGCAACAGGCGTGTGTACGTGGGAATTAGTGGTGTAGGGTGCATACACCTTCGAAGAAATCGTATTTTGAAGAGCTTGTTTAGTGATGGCTTGGCAAAGATAGCAAGTTAGATGGCCTGATGCCAGGTATGCATGTCTGGTGCAATTTAGGGTTGTAATAGGTAAGGATCTTCCATGGATTAACAAGCTTCTATAGGAACTTCATCAGAGACTTTAGTGGAATTTGTGCGCTAATGATGGATACATTGAAGAAGAATCACAAGTCTTTTAAATGGATAGAGGAAGCTGAGAGGAGCTTCAATATACTGAAGGAGAAAATAACAGAACGACCAATTTTGGTCTTGCCGAATTTTGAGAAGACATTTCAGGTGATATGTGATGCAAATGGAGTTGTAATTGGAGTAGTTTTGAGCTAGGATAATAGAACTATTGCCTATTTCAGTGAGAAGTTGAATGAGACCAAGAGAAAATACTCCACGTACGATAAGGATTTTTATGCCATAATTCAAGCCTTGAAGAAGTGGAGACATTACCTTGTCCCACAAGAATTTTTCTTGTATAACGATAACCAGGCTTTACAATTCATTACCAGACAGGAAAAATTGAATCAGAGGAATGCAAAATGGGTTGAGTTTATGCATAATTTTACTTTTGTCATAAAACATATTGTTGGGAATGCTAACAAAGTTGTTGATGCATTAAGCAAGAGATGTTTGATTTTGCAGAAATTTCAGGTGAAGACCTTGGGGTTTGAACACCTTAAGGACATGTATTGTGATGATACATATTTCAAGGAAGCATATGAAGCATGCGCAAATACTGTGCTAAGAGATAGAAGCCATTGGACAAAGTATATGATTCAAGAGGGATTTTTGTTCAAGAGAAAGCAGTTGTGCATACCAAAATGCTCAATGAGGGATAACCTTTTGAAGGAAAAGCATAGTGGAGGATTGGATGGACATTTTGGCCATGATGAAACATTTTCACAGTTGAGAAGTTCATACTATTGGCCAAGTATGAGAAAAGAAGTGATAAAGTTTGTGAACAGGTGTAGAATCTGCGAACATTTAAAAGGAAAAATACATAACACTAGATTGTATCAACCATTGCCAATACCAGAGAGGCCTTGGGATGCAATAAGCATGGATTTTGTGTTGGGACTGCCAAGAATGCAAAAACAATTTGATTCCATATTTGTGGTGGTGGATAGATTTTCAAATATGGAACACATTATCCCATGCCAGAAGACCAGTGATGCAACACATGTTGCAAATCTGTTTTTTAAGGAACTTGTGAGACTTCACGGCCTACCCAGAGGCATTGTCTCGGACAAGGACAAAAAAATTGTTGGTCACTTTTGGAGAACACGGTGGAAGAATTTGGCAATAGATTTGTCCTTCAGCTCAGATTATCACCCTTAGACAGATGGGCAGACTGAGGTGGTAAACAAAATTTTGGGAAATTTATTGAGTAGTCTGGTTAGTGAGCACCATAATCAATGGGATCAGATTCTGCTACAAGAAAAATTTGCATACAATGACTCACCAAATAGGAGGACTGGAAATATCCCATTCCAAATATTGTATGGAATGCAACCCAGGGGAGTATCTAAGTTGAGAGACTTGGAACATAGTGAGATCAGGAGTGTTGGAGAAGAATATTTTGCTACAAAAATGCAGAAGCTCCATAGTTAGATCAAAGGATAGTTGTAGAATTATAACCAGGAATACAAGCACAGATCTGATCAACACCACATAGAACTTCAATTTGAAGTAGGAGATCATGTTCTAGCACATCTCAGGAAAGAAAGGTTCCCTCAGGGAACATATAAAAAGTTTAAAATGAAGAACATAGGACCATGTAAGATCTTGAGGAAGTTTGATGCAAACACCTATGAGATTGAGCTCCCAGATGATGTGGGTATATCACCCATATTCAATGTTTCATACCTTTATCTGTAGAGGAAATATGACATAGAGGGATCATAATATCAACAGGAGATTCTGTGGGAGAAACAAATGCCTACAACAGAGAAACCAAAGATGGAGAATATTATTGATCAGAGGATCAACAAAAAGACCAGGAGGAAGATCTATTTTGAATATCTGGTCAAGTGGAAGGGACACCCAATAGAAGATGTCAGTTGGAAAAATGAGGATGTTATTCAGAATCATGGAAAGTTGGTGCAAGAGCTCATGGACATCAGTCCATGAATTGTTTTCATGGGGAGTATGATGCAAGAGCATCGTTGGCAAGCACACGAAGCAGGACCTCTCAGCATTTGTGAATCAGTACGTAATCTCAACGCTGGCAGTTACGGTAGATATTTTGAAGCACGCCTTAACTCAGTGCCGAAAAAATATTTTGAGGCACACTTAAATGATCATGAGAAAAGTGGGAGTTTCCACTCCTACTTTGGACTGTGACTGCACTAGGATAACTATCAGGATAGTTTTTTGGAGTAGCAAGTAGTTGGGGAGGGAACCCTAAGAACCCTCTGAGATAAATATAGGTTATGTACACCCAAATGAGGATAGCTACAAGTTAGTAGGAGATTTCTGAATTTTAGTTTTTTTTACACTTGTAACTATTTTTACTTTTGAATGAAGATAGTAGAGGAAAATTGATCCAATGCATGGTGTGGACATTGTTTGCAATTCTATTTTATTGTGTTTTTTGAATGAATGAATGAATTTCGTTATTAGTATATGGAAATATGAATGTTAGGATAAGTTTCAATTGTTTTTTTTCTGTTGAAGTGGTGCAAGGTGTGCACACAGAATGCAAGGAGTGCGTTAATGGGATCTATTTCGATTTCAAATCTCTGAAGAGATAGCATGAAACTTTCCCTTTGTAAGGAATTCAAATATCCTGGTGCAAGGCATTCACAGTCATCCGCAAGAGTGTGGTGTGCACACAGAACGAAAGGAGTGCATTAACGAGATCTGTTTCGATTCTGAAGCTTAGAAGAGATAGCACAAAACTTTCCCTTTGCAAGGAATGAAAAGAGACTGGTGCAAGGCATGCACATTCCTCTGCAAGATTTCAAACCTTGCATAAATATCTAGTGCAAGGAGTGCACACATATGAGATTCGACTACGTGTTGAAGGTACTTTGCAAGAAGTCAAAGAACTAGAAAAGGAGAATGCCAGGAGGGCGAGAGGAAATTCTCTTCAAAAAATACTTTGGATACGAGTTATCGAAATCCCTGAAATGCAAAGAGTGCTCGAGAAGTTGAAGTATTCATGAGACCAAAATCAAGAGGGGTAACACTTTTTATAAGTGTGGACAAGATCCAAGAAATGGCCTAGCAGAGTGGAAAGGTTAAAGGGAAGAGTCGTGAGGATTCGCGAAGTGAAAAATTGCGAAAGGATCACAGTCATTGATCTAAGAAAGAGCATGGACCGTTGATTCACTTCAAGGGAAGGAGATATCGGGATTTCGAATATCAGGAGAAGGGAGGTGAGTGGTCCTCCAACTTCACAAAACACGAAATACCGATACGCGAAAAGGATATCAGGGTCGTTGGATCGTAGGGATTGTGGACCATTAATCAACCAGACAGAACTCACAAGTTCGGGTTTTAGGAGGATGAGTAAGCGAGCTTTGTGAGATGCGAAATTGTGAAGCATTTGAAATATTGGCCCACAGGCATAGTGAAGGGTCACATCGGTGAAGGAGAATAAAGGGGCCAGCATGCGCTAGGGTCTTGTCGAGATTTCAGAGGTTGGGAGAGTCAGGGTGACTCACATGCGAAGACCCGATACACGAAATTGCGAAATGCCTTTTGAGTTAGACGGTGGTAATAGTCCTGATCACAAGAAGGAAGGGGCTTAGTCAAGGAAGAGATAGCGCCCAGTCGACATGGATGTTGAGCAACGCTCAAGAGAGAACCTGTAGGTCTCATACGACCTATGGATTTGGAGAAAAGACCTATGTACGTGGGTTTGGGGTCTAGCAGAGACCCAAATAATCAATCCGAATTAGTTTCTTGATCGATCCTAGACCGGGAGGTCGCGCAACCCTTAGGAGAGAAGGGGGTTATGCATCATATATAGTGTCATAATCATTGAATTGCTTGAACGGAAGCCAAAGCTAGTTTTTCAACATGAGAATATTTGAGTTTAGGGATGACTAAGTTTCAACTAAGATAGTAAATGACGTTCTCATGGATCTCATCATCCTACTAAAAAAACACCATACCAATAATTTCTTCAGATGCAGTGACATAAAGCAATTAATATCTACTGTAGTCTGGAGACTTTAGCAGAAGCATCGATAGAAAGGATTTCTTCAAAGAATCAAAGGATTCCTAGGCTCACTCATCCTAGATAAAAGGAGTGTCCTTCTTTAAAATACCCATGAAACCCTTATTAATATTGGCATAGTTCACTATAAAGCATTGTAAAAATTTATATTTCCCCTATAAACCTTGAAGTTGAGCAATAGTGCACAGGGGAGGAAATTGAAGTATTTCCTCAACCTTTAATGGATCTACCATGATCCCTTTCTTAGAGACTACAAATCCTAGAAGTCGACCTTACCTAATGCAAACGATGCATTTATGAGGGTTCAAACAGATGCAATAATGGTGACATATTTCAAAAACTAGTCGAAGGTGTTTAGGGTGATCCACTCTCTTACAGGAGTGAGCAGCGAGATCGTCAGGCTTCAACTATATTCTTGAGATCATGAAATGCAAAGGTCATAGATCGTTGGAAGGTTGATTCAAAATTCTTAAGGCCGAAAGCCATCTTTCAGTATGCGAATGTACCCTAAGGGAAAATAAATATTGTCTTATGTTGGTCCTAGGGCTTAATCTGAATTAGGTTATACCCTGAAAAATCCATCCATGAAAGAAAAAATTATGCTTCCTACACATTCATCGAGAATCTGATCAATGAAGGTTATCGGGAAGTTGTCTTTGGGATAGTCCTTATTTAGGTCATGGAAATCCATACATACATGGATGATTCCTTGCTTTTTATTCAAAGGAACAGGATTGGATACCCATTTAGTCAAGCGAACTGGGTAGATAAAGCCAACATTAAGTATTTTTTCTACCTCTCCCTTAATATTAGGGGCCTTCGTAAAATTGACAACTCTAGTTTATTGTCGAATAGTTTTAGCATCCGGTTAGGTTTTAATCTCATGTTCGACAATTCGAGGGTCGATTCCTGGAATCTCTTCATATGACCAAGCGAATACATCGCGAAATTCTTTGAAGAGATTAGTGTAAATCATAATTTCTTCTAGAGAACAATCGACATAGATGTATACATTTTCAACCTTTCTAGGAATATGAGAGATATTAATCATGAGAGTAGGAGAGATACTCGCCATGTTTCCCTTGGCATAAATTCTGTGCATATCTAGTGGGACTACGGTGTGACTGACTATCTCGCTCAAGGTAGATCTAAAATATCTTGTTCGATTATAACATGTTCTGGGAGATGAAGCATGCCATCCCATGGCTTGTCAGAAACATTCATGGCCTCTATGATAGCTTCATCTGAAAGTAAAGTCTCATCGAGACGGTCACATGAACAAGATGATGAAGTGGCCCACACAGGCTCTAGAATAGGATGCTCCTCGTCCATCTGCGAGGTACCATGATCTGAATTGGCAGAACAGTCAAGAACAACTTGATACATATCTCTGTTGAATATAGTGGCATGGCCATCCCAGTATGTGACTGACCTTCACAAGATGTAGTTGAGGTAGATAGGATCCAAGGATCATTAAAATATGAAGTGCAGAAGGGAAAGAACCTCTTTGACGAAGGAAACCTACTGGACATAGAATATATATGATGAACTAGTGCCATGAAGTCGAAGGTACCCATAAGGGATGAATAGATTCCAACACTGATATTCTCAGTTGTCGACTGAGAATTGTCGATCAATGGGATTGACGGTCCAACCGATGCATTGGGGCTAGCATACGCAAAGAATAATTGGTCAGTTGTCAAGATCTTCCCATCGTGAGGAAAGAAAAGAGTGTGGAAGATGGACGATACGATTGCAGTCATAGAATAAGTCCAATTTTTTCCTAGTAACAAGTTATATTCGACAGGGTCATCGACCACCTCAACATCCACCTCTACCGTCTTCCTAGCTAAATGGAACGAAAAGGGAGGAAGAATATCGTGAGGACAGAAGGAATGATCATCAAAAGCAGTCAACATGGTCAGAGACTGAGAAAGGGCCAGAGAGCTGAGAGCTTTCCAACAGACTAGGGACATCACACATGTTGCAGTGCCTTCATTAAGAACAATACATTTGATGGTATACATTGAGTAACCCATGTGGATTTGGAAGGCCACATGGTAAGGAAAGTGAGGCTTGACATCTATGAATTCAAACTTAATAACTTTAGAGCCACAAGGATCTAGAGCTCCTAACATAGATAGAAAGGAATTCCTCTATGAGGGACACATCTACAGTACCTCTAGAGCCGACATTGCACAAGGGGTTTGACCCAGATCCTCAACAATAGAGTAATTCTAGGAGGCTCTAGCATTAGGATTGTGGGTAGAGTGCTTGAGTACTCCTTTCCGAAGACAAGGTGGGGGCTCTATCTTTTCTATCTATAAATCCATATCGGAGGAGGGGGAGACTCTAGACCAGGTAAATTATGTGGACAACTATAATCGCGAGACCGAGTGGCCACATTAACCTAATATTTAACCATATTGATGCATAGACGCTCACCGTCTTGCATTGGTGGGTTTTTAATCCCACCTGTTGCATTTTCGGTGTTTGAGGAGCTCGAGGCCATGTGTTGATTAGGTGGAAAAGGATTAGTCAAAACAACAGGTGGTAGAGATAAAAGCCTTGTATCTTTCGCAAGTTTGGGGAATAAGTGGGTAAGGTGGTCACCTGTACAAATCTTCCAGGGAAAATTCACCTTCCTCATTTCTTTCTTTCCCTCACCAGCATTATTATTCAACTTATCATTATTACTATTGTCGTTGGGTTTATTATTATTCTTCCCACCCTTATGATTGTTACCATGTCCTTTCTTTTTATTCCCTCCTAGTTGTTGGTTACCATTTGGGTTAGTCGACAGCTGCACAAAATGTACATCCTTCAACTTAGTGGGAGTGGAGGACACAAATGAGGTTGGCCCTTCTATAGATTAGTTTAGAGACAAATCTTTCAATTGGCTTGTCACCAAGTCTACAGATTTCACATTAGCAGAGCCTACAATGCCATTAGCATGAGGCATAGGATTTTGTCTAAGGTCATAGTTTGAACTTGGTGCGTCTGGAATAATATCCTATAACATCCTAGACTAAGCATATATAAGATCTAACTACTGGGCTTTAAAAATCACTTTTTCCTCAAATGTAACCCTAGATGTAGAAACATCCTTCGAAATATAAGGCTATAGAGACTTAAGGAACCACTCTAGAAGGAATTATGGAGGTTTGTAGGCCTTGATCAACCACTTTCGTCTATGCCACTCCTGGATGCGATCCGAGATATGGGTGTATTTTTTCTAGCATAAGGTCGACATAATTTCTATGCCAACATCGTAACAAACTGTCAATTGGAAGTGGTTGAGAAAAACTAAAACCATCTGATTAAAATTTTTGTACATCCCCTCTGGTAGCTCTATTTACCATTTCATGGAAACCCCCATGAGGGTACGTTGAAACAATCTTAAACGAATATAATCATTATTAAGGGAGTTCAAAGAGCACCAAATATGAAAAGTAGTGATGTGATCACTAGGATCCTCACTAGTCTTTCCTTCGAATTTTGGAATATTCGAAGCTTGGTGGGCACGAGAGGCCATGCCGTATCATGATGTATAGGATCATTCATCAATCGAGACAAGTCTGGCATATTGAGGGTGGAGAGAAAATGCATACATGGTTGCAACATCTAGCCCAAGCTCCATGAAAATATTGTTGTTGGGGAATTGCAACCCATACAGGGTTCTTTTATGCAACATGGCCATGTTTGGGATTGTAAGACCCTCCTTCGAACTGATTCATGAGGGGTTGGTTGGGAACCATTCCAGTAGGAATGTTATGATGAAGGTTGTAAAAAATTCCCCTAGCTAGAGTGGCTTCAGGTTGGGGGTTTCCCAAGGTATGAAACTTACCCCCTCCGGGTGTGAATGTAGAGGATAAAGGTGGATTCATCATGTGAATCGTGTTGGTCAGAATCAATACAAAGGAGGTATGTGTAAAGGATTGACCGTAAGAAGTAGCTTGTCTGCCAGGTTGGTTACTCCATCCATCAGCATTAGGACCAGGATTAGACCCGGGGTGAAAAGGAGGAAGGCTTCCAACTGTAGGATTCGTTTGTGGGATATGAGAACCACCAAATAAAAATGGATTATGTCGAGGAGCCATGCCCCCAATTCTAATACTAGTATTCAGAGTAGATGTTGGGATGGAGGATGAAAACTGCGATGTGAAATTCAACATACCATAAGAAAAAGGGCTAGAGGACATAGGTATGGATTGAATATTGTAGCTTGATGAGAGAAAAAGGAAACCAAAAGGGTTTGTGGCTATAGGTTGAGTATTCACTATAGGACAAACAACAGTGATGATAGGAACCTCTAGCATTAAACCATTTTGGTTGAAAGTGTCGAAGGCGTAACGTTAACTATAGTGGGTATGGGAGTTGAAGGACTCCCATTATGTTTATGACTTAATTCAGTACTCATCCTTGTATGATCACAAGTCTGATAAGTGGAGGTGTGTGTGCCACATTTGATAACTTTACGCCTTTTAGAAGGAAAATACTCAAGATGTGGTGGTAATTGTAACAAGCGGCCAGACCTGCGGGGAATATGGTTTGGCTTCACGATGACTGAAGACTCGAGATATGAAAAACAAATCCAAAGGCCAAATAGTAATCAAAGAGCACAAAAAAATAAAGTAAACAAAAACAAAATATGCACACAAACAGGATAAAGTGGTTGAAAGGGGCCTCTCTCCCTAAAGTAGGTATGCCTCGCCCAAGTGGGGCCTGAGACTCCCTACAAAAGATCGGAGGTATCAGAATCACTTATAAGGTCCCTTGTGGGATTAAGAACCAGTCGGTTAGATCCCTCTAGAGAGGTAATCCTCCATAAAGGTTGTGTGTTTTCCGACCCCTATCTGATCTAGGGTACCTACAGAATAACCCCTTCAAGTAACCTATGTGGTACCTATGTCAAGAAACTAAGAAACCACGGTATAACTAATGCACAAGAGAAAAATCATTAATCAGGTCTACCATATGGGTAGGGTAACAAAGCTCGAAACCTCAAAAGCACTGCCTCTCAGGGAGGTAAAGGTACTAGCAAAATCCCCATATAATAAAATATCCCCATAAATATATGTGACGATAAGAAGGTATTGGGGGGATATCCCCTCAGCTAACCTCACATGACCTCGTGCTTAACTCTGGTGTAAGCGGAGCCTCCTGACGTCACCAATTATACAATGGATTTCACCACTCCCTTATTCAGACACATATGTTGATTTAATAGCCTCAGAGAAGTTTACTCACAAAATCCTAGTCCAAGGCTCTAAATCCTAAGCTACTTTGTGCACCCAAGAAAATAAAATCCTTTCAAATCAATTTTAAATTATCAACGTTTCTTTTAGTGGACTTTCTTACCAAAAAAAGGTGTGGTCGTGAAACTAATGATGTTATGAATTAGAAAGTAAAATAAATGAATATGAATAAAATGCAAAGTCCTAACTTCAATTCCCAATAAATGAGAAGATTTTCAAATGCAATTTTCAATTTAGTTCTGTAATTCCAAATAAAATGAAATATTTCTATACATGTTCTAAGATCAATGATAAGGACCCAAAATATCAAATGCCAAAAATGCACAATGCTTAATATTTTTGTATTTTCAATATAAAAGAATGAAAATACAAGGATTGAACAACAACTTGATATAAAGATTCTATTGTATGTAAATAGAGACAAACCAAGTAGGTTATCAAGAAGGAAACACCTAGCCCAAGATGCAAGGACAATCAAATGAAAATGATGATGAGAAAGGCACCACCCTAAAATTCAACCAAAGAAAGGTTTCCTATCATTCCATAGACACTTAACAGTCATAACATAGACCCAAGATGACTCGACTACCATCAAAACTTACCCAACGAACATCAAACTCAAAAACCAAGAAAAAAAGGAAGATGTATGTGATTGTTCAAGAGATAGCCATGTATATATGCCTCCTTCAGAAGGACAACATGTGTATGTACACAACTGTTAGGTAAAAACCCACGTATATGTGTTAAAACACTTCCAGGATAAGGATAAGGCTAAGAAAATCATACTCAAAATGAACAGAGGTTGTCAAGTAATTAGATGACAAGAAACTCAATATACACGAGATAAATCAAAGAAGAAGAAAACTCCAAACCCCGAAAAGAAGATTCAATCCCCAGTATGGTCTCCAATTATGTTACGAGGAAAATATCTCTATGGAAAGAGGTAAACCACAATAGACAAAAATGATTGCATAAATCAACTCTAATCCCATGTATGCTATATAAAAAAATATGATAACAAGACAAGATACAAGGCCTATCTCATCCATATGTTCAATGAAGTCCACCGTTGAGCACTTGAATCAAAGCAATACACTTGCAACTCTTCCTCAACAAACAAGAACCGCAAGAATATGGTGACAATATATAAATTTAGCACTTTCAATAACATAATCCATCAACATTCATAACAAATATGACCATGGAATAAAAATTAAAATATTTGCAAGATATTAATTGGATGAGAAAAGAGTATTTCTATTAAAATGTAATCAACATAAGTGAATGAATTACAACCTTCCATGTCGACACGGTTCAAAACCAAGAAACTAAGTCCCTTCCAGCTGGACCCCCACCACTTCAATCCTCTACAAAAGTCAATATCATATAAGAGAGACAATGAGATTCTCAATCAAGTAGGGAAGAGCTTGTGGGATGAACAATGTGTTCATACTTAAAAGGACAAAGGGATGCAGACTCAGTATGACGTGAATAATTTCTCAAGAGTAAATTTACTCTCAAAGTTGAATTATTCTCCAATTTTCCACAGCTTGGATATGTCCTATTTATAACATTCAAGTGGAACTAAAGGGCCGAGTCAAAACGTTTCCAGTATATGGAAGGTCAAGGATCATGGATCCCATGATGTGACACTATTTTTTAATTTTGGGAACAAAACTCGATGTACACGTGTTTTAGTGGTGAAACCTATGTATACACATGTTGTATAATAGTTAGGGCATGTATATGTGGAAAGATATTGTTTTTATCTCTGGAATTTGCAAAAAGATACTTCGAGACTGCATAGGGAAATGGAAAAACCGCCTTCTGAGCAAATTTGCATAGGGTGAGGCAAATATTGCTATAAAACACTAAATTCATAGTACCTCATCTAACGGTCTGATATTTGTTCACTCAACAAGATATGGGAGAAACAAGGGGAAATTGGATGGAAATCGTCCAAAAACCTAATCTAGATAGAAAACCTGCCAAAATAGTCAAAGGTAAGATATTGTGTAAACTGGTCATTGAGGCCCAAGATATTGTGACAAAGATTTATACGTACCTCCCGGGAAAGAATCCCTATATGGAAACTTGTCTTATCTCCTACATCATGGAACTTGTCTGGAAAACCTAAACCCTAGAGAAAGGAGAGCCCTCAGGTATGCCTTGCCCAAGTGGGGCCTGAGACTCCCTACAAAAGATCGTAGGTATCAGAATCACTTATAAGGTCCCTCGTGGGATTAACAACCAGTCGGTTAGATCCCTCTAGAGAGGTAATCCTCCATAGAGGTTGTGTGTTTTCCGACCCCTATCTGATCTAGGGTACCTACAGAATAACCCCTTCAAGTAACCTATGTGGTACCTATGTCAAGTAACTAAGAAACCACGGTATAACTGATGCACAAGAGAAAAATAATAAATCAGGTCTACCATATGGGTAGGGTAACAAAGCTCGAAACCTCAAAAGCACTGCCTCTCAGGGAGGTAAAGGTACTAGCAAAATCCCCATTTAATAAAAGATCCCCATAAATATATGTGACGATAAGAAGGTATTGGGGGGATATCCCCTCATCCAACCTCACATGACCTCGTTCTTAACTCTGGTGTAAGTGGAGCCTCCTGACGTCACCAATTATACAATGGATTTCACCACTCCCTTATTCAGACGCATATGTTGATTTAATAGCCTCAGAGAAGTTTACTCACAAAATCCTAGTC
>SNQJ01S0054844.1:28694-44677 GCA_010110895.2 Picea sitchensis | reverse complement strand
TTTGTTTATGATTCCGCTACATAATTAGTTGATTACTCAGTTGTGCTTTTAGTAGATAAAGTGATTTTTTTTAGCTAATTATCAGGTGTTGAGTAGGAGAAATTTCAACAATTATTTCATGGTGTGCCTTGTTCTTTCTTTTGGTTCCCTAGCAAGAAGTATTAAGTAAAATCATCAACTCATAGTCAATTTTGTTGGTGAAGGTTTTCCATTAAGGTTCCCTTCTTGTAGAGCTTTATATTCATTGTTAATATTGATTGGGTGAAGGATTAGTCTTCTATTTGGTTCTAATCCCTAGGCCCTAATCCTTGAAGTAAATAAGTCAATTTTTTGGAGGGTTTCTTCTTGACCTCATAAGCCACTTGATTCACCTTGACTCCATTTCCCTTGTTGGATTTTCCACTGATCTCTATTTCCTTCCATCACTTACTCTAAAACCCTAAAAACCTCAAAACTCCATTTTATTAAGGCCACTCGTAACTTCACCTTATTCCTCACTGCTTGTTCTTAGTAATCCTACTGGATATACCCCCCTTGAGCTAGAGTAGAGACGGCCTAAAGTGCAGAGGATATGTTAATGAGGTGACATTGGTGACTATCCTAATAGTTTCCTTTGTATTATACCTTGTGGATTAGGGTTTTTTTCATTAAGTACAATTTGAGTAGTAACACCTAGGAAACCAATCGACAACCACCCATTCCTCTAGTTCCATCATTTCATTCAGTATTTTTTTGGTCCTTAATTTTAGGCTTACCTACTCCTCCATGTTTTTTATACATTTCCATTTCTTGGGTCTCTTTTCTCCTTCTAGAGAAAGATGAACTAAACTCCATACTTTAATTGTAGTGGATCCATTCATGAGGGAAAGTTACAGATATTTCCTAATAAAATATTCCTCTTGTTTCATTGCATACAAGCCAAAATGATTGCAAAATGAAAATGTGAACTCCCCAACGAAATCTCGATTCAGATCATTGGCAACAGTACCTTCATTATGGTGAGTGAATGTTCTAGTATCCTTATTTTGGTGATATGAAAGGATTGAATATGTTGTATCCTCTCCATCATGTGTCACAGGAGTTGTGATTGTGCTAGCACTAATTCCCTCTAGGTAACCAACTCAATATTCCCAATTCGTCACTTATAGCTTGTATTCCACCCTAGTTTCTAGATTAGGTGTCTCTTGAACCATTTCATCGAGTATTTACATCATGTCCTCCTCCAAATGGTTTTTACCCCACTATGTGCATCCTTCATTCACCCTTATCAAGACGAGATAAACATGAGAGTGGGTTTGACCATATTGATTATCCCTCTAATAGGTTAGCTAAGTAATCCATGGTCTCCTCTTGAATCACCATCTCCAATGACACATCCTCACTCCTTTGGAACTGGATGTGATGTTAATGGGAGACCTAGCTCGATCCAATGGAAACCCTCTCCACATCTCATTGTAGATCGAAAAAATTCAACCACATAAGTCCTATCATAAAGTCTCAAAACTCATTCTTATTATACATGAATAATATGATTATGTATAAGTCACACCCTTCAATTTTCAAAGTGTTGGAATCCAAAAAGACCTTCACATTAATCTATGTATATACTTCAGCTCGCAATTTTTTCCATTGATGTTTCTTCCTCTCTACAAAAAAATTGAGTCTACCTTGTCTAATGCATGGGCACATATAGGGAACATCTATGTCTTCAAATTTTCTTATCCTCATCAAAAATTTGGTATGGTTGTTCTATTTGCATTAGTGATGTAACTAGGTTGAATTCATCATTGGAGATCAGATTGGGGTTGAACCCATAACTTTTTTCCCAATCAAATTTACAAGTTAAATTCCTCAAGCCACCTTTCATAGAACTCTTGTTTTTGGTTGAAATTCCATGTAGTTCAAATTCCATCCAACGAAAAATGTCCCAAGCCGGGACATTTTAAAGTCAGAGAAGCGCTAAAATTGTGACATCAAGCATTACAACCAGCTATGAGGATATTGACATAATTAATCAATTTTTTTTAGTGTGTAGATCTCATTATATACTTGTGCACCATATTTGTTTTTCCAAATGGGTGACACAATAAAAAGTTATCATAGAAACAAATGACGTATGAATTTCATTATTATGATATGTGTGTATGTGTACATAAAAATGAATAAAAAATATAAAACAAAGTTTCTATTCATACGCTACTACATTTGGGGTCAAAATTCAATGTTTAAAATATCAGCTAAATGTCAGATGGAAATGTGCCTCTTGTCGAATAATCATCGAGAAAGTAATGTTGAATAAGTGATGGTACATCGATTTGATGATAGAATAGAAAGCATGACATATGATGTCACTTTTTCTATGTCATTTCTTATTTTCATAGACATCTAACCAACTTCTATAAACATAGGGAAACGTTTTTTTGTTTAACAATTTTGTTGCATGATACATTTCTTAAGTGACTCTAGACTAACATTAATGCTATGGTAATGATGTCCTAAAGACATTATATCAACATTAGTGACTCTAGGTTGATGTTGATGTCATGGGTCTAATGCCACATCAACTTTTCATATGTGAAACAAGTGATATCAAGTGTTTTCTAACTTTAAAAAACTAGATTAGCGAGAGACAACATAATATTTAATTAGGGTCCCTGGATGTACTAATGCAATCAAAATAATGAAAAGTTTTCAAAATAATGGAGTGATATGGTCCATATCTCCATAGGCATCTCTACCTCCATGAAAATTCATTAGAAATATGATGAATCTCTAAAATAAATGATCATTGATTATGTAGAGTATCGAAAGAAGTGGATACGATGCTCTAGAAATTTGGGTTATCAAACATTCATTAGCCAAGTGAGAAGTGGATAAGATGCTCTAGAAATATGGGTTATCAAACATTCATTAGCCAAGTGAGAAGTTGATAAGATTCTCTAGAAATATGGGTTATCAAACATTCATTATCCAAGTGAGTGTACAAGTGGAAATAAAACAAAGGGAGAAAGGGATGTATTTCTCATTTCTACGACTCTAGATCAAATGGCGTAGAGGGATTCCCAATCAATGGTCCTTGTTGATCGTAGGTTGTGGAAGTGTATAAATTTAACAAGAAAGTAGGCCTCTACAATTATGAAAGCCAAACAAGACAGATGGCATGCATATGTGAATTGTGGAGAGAAATGGTTATTCCCCAAACCACCCTCAATGCCTCCACAATCTGCTCATCAAAACCAAGGTAGTTTCAAGTAATTTATGAAAGTTCGAAAAGATAATTAATGTTCTGTATCCACATTATTCAAAGCCAAATTGAAGGTTGACAAGTGTTCAGAGGACATGGAGTTCATTAAGGAGAGTAGTTATGTGTATTAAAATGAAAGTGATTGTAAATTCTTAAATATTAATATTTGGTAAAGTACTCCAGAAGAACAGTTGTGAAATATATTGAAGCTAATGATCCTAGTCCAAATCTAGTCAAATTGGTCATTTGATCTAAATCAAAAAAAAATTGTGGTTACACAAGTGTTTTCAAGCTCTAAAATTATTTTCAATTCATTATTCCATGGTCGCCAAAAGGAAACTAGTCATATTTTCCAAGCTTATTGCCCAAACCTCTAAGCTTTGGTTGACCTAGACTCTGACATTTTCAATCCTTAACTTATTAAATGAACCCCTTATGGGCTTTGCCAAGTTGGCTTTAGAAGGTTTAAATATTCTTGTGACAACATTAGGAATGTGGCCTCTCTAAGGAAATAGTTCTAGTCACATACCATTTCCAAAATTTTGTTTATATGTGTGCTAAACTGTACAATTCTTCAGAGTGATTTATAATGTCTACTAATTGTTCTAAAGTTGTCTTCCCTATAAACTATGCTGACATTTCTAAGATGTTGCTACCTGGCAATCTTATACTCTTAGATGATGGTTTCTACTACCTGTCAATCCTATATTATTAAACAATGAATCCATAACATAAAAATTTAAGACTCTATCCCCAACCCAAATAAAAGATGTGCTAGCATGATATCTACTAGAGAAAGCCATCCAACTAGAAATTTCCTTGCCCTTTCAAACTAGTATTTTTCTCGATCTAGCCCAAGAGGTTATTTTCATGATTTGTGTAATTTTAGGATATTGAGATGATAATACAACTAACAAAGAAATATTAAGGCTAATAAATAAAAAATCTCCACCAATCGGATTACCCCCAAATAAATGTATCTATGCTAGATATCTATCTAATGTCATTCACAACCAACTTGTCCAATTTCCTTCTCTTAAATGTTTTAGATACCAATTATACTTGGCATATCATATGTTGTACTTCCAGTCTCCTCAATTTTAGCATTTAGATTTGAACAAGCTTTACCAATAGGCTATTCCATTATTAATAATAGAGTGGGCACCAATTGTTAGAAAGCATGCACAAAAGGATGGTTTTAAAACATTTGTTGACAAATTCATGTATATTGCCTACATAGTGATCCATGGTGAACAACTACCTAGACTATTCCTAGAATGCAAGTAGCTACTCTAGCTAAGTCCTTGTATTGGGGTAGGGGATTTCTACATTTTTTAAGAATGCACTATTTTGAGGATTTTTGAGTCATTCTTAAGCCATGTTTTCTTCTAGTTTTCTTCTAGTTTTCTTAAAAATAGAATTAGAGATTAAGGAAAATTTATTTTTGATAAACACTCTCTTGATTTTATACTTTCAAATAATGTTGTTGATTTAGATCAAAGTATACCTCCCACCCTTTTTTATCTTTTCATGAAGTTATATATTCCCTCAAGGATAATTCAGAGTTCAATTACCCTATGGGAAATGAATGGGCCAAGATAGCAAGATTTTAGAGAAATGGTCCCACTAGTATTTAGGATGCTTCTATTTCATCACCAAATGAGGAAAAGAAGAATTGAATTCATTGAAGAGCTTGGAGCATGGTATTTGTTCCACCTATAATCCTGATGAACGATGAGGCACTGGTGACTTGAAACCCTAGATATTTTCTAGCATCCACTTTGTGTTATTTTTGGCAAAGATGGTTGTTGGTTCAAGAATCAGTTACGGTTCAAGGAGGATAAAGGAAAGAAGGGAAATGATTACAATGGTCTCTTTTTTGGAGAATTGGAAAACTAAAGTCTTCTAGTGTAGATCATTTAGAGAATTGTGCATGTATTGAAAATCTATTGATAAGAACTTGGTTCTGATTTTGGCAATCCCAACAGTTTGTCACTTTGTTTATCAGTTTATCCTCTCAATTTTACATTGTATATTTTATTCATAAAAATAATTTTTTTTGTTATTTGATACTTGTATATGAGATTCATATTTAATTAGCCTTTAATCAAGAAGCTAAGACTTATTCTTATTTTTGTTCAATAGTTGTATTTTTTCTATAATCTGAAACAATTTTGTCACTTTTAAATACATGTTATTTGTTTGTGGCCTATGTTGGATTCATTAAACATTAAGAGTATGAATCATTCCTAAAATACTTTCATAAATGGTATTTTGTATTTGTTACTACACTATTCATATAAAGGATAATTGTATTTATGTGAGAATAGTCTCTGAGTTATCTCAAAGGGTTATCTCAATCAGTTGTTGCCAATATTGTTAGGCATTTAATTAGTTTCATGATCGTAGGTGCCTATCTCAAATCTCCTTGGATGGGGTGCACTAGTCTACATTGGTGAGTTTATTAGGAATCCCATCCATGAATGTAGGTAAGAATGCCTTGGGTTTTTTTGTGAGATTTTCCTTGGAAAAAAGTTAGAAGATTTTTTTTAAATCTCGTGAGTTGATAGTGGTGTTCAAGATTTCATGGAAAAACTATAAATATATTATTTTGTATTAAATAGAAATGAGGAAAATAGTTATAAGAACCTCAACATAATTTTCATCATAGATAATAGCACCCCATTCTTTGTCATGATAAGTTGGTACATGAGCCAAGCCTACAAAAGCCAAGGAAAACAAGATTTTGAAACAAATAGAAACACAACTAAAAGTGTTTATATGTCCTTCAAGCTTGCAATAAAATCTATATTGATATCTATTATTATATTTTTGTAGACTAAATGTGGCATACAAGATAAGGCTACAATATTACCAAAAGCAGCGATAATAGTCAGTAGATAAGATTGCCAAAATATCCATTGGAGTTTTCTTGTATTGTTTTATTCAACCAACATGATTTTATCTTCAATTATAATCAATTGCAGAGACCATGAATAAAAAACACTAATTAGACCTACAATGGAAGCCAAAAATATTGATTATCATATGGCCTAATATGCATATGACAAAAAGAAACAAAATATAAGAACTTAATGAAAACCTGTAGTGCCCCCTGGCGCTATGTTAATCAAAACTAAACAATTATCCAAGACCGGTTTTCAACGATAATGTGTGTGTGTGTGGCTGTGCGTAATTGGCCCTCATACAATTTCTCACTAAGGGTTATGAACAAACCATGATCATACATATAATACACATTGATAAAACAATTTAACTCTTCTTGTCAAACAACCCTAAGATATTCCATGAATTTCAAGTAAGATTGAGCATACTAGAGAAGAAGAAAATCTACTCTTGAAATTCAAGACACATAATTTCATCCATTTCCTAGAGTATAATGCATATATTATTATTCCATATACACTCATCCATGAGTTGAACTTATGTTACATGCTCATCACAAATCAAGTATCAAAGCAACTAGTCCTTATATGGAATCAAGAGTGTTACAAAAAATTGACAATAAAAGGTTAAATTCAACCTCTAGATTGAGGACTTATATAGGAAACATTAATCAAAATTGAATACACTTGATTTCATATCATTTGATATTGTGATCCCTTCAATTAAACTCTATTTTCAAGTGTAATATGTTGGACACATAATCCTTGGGATTGTGTTATTGTAATAATAATGTAAATATGAAGAGTCATAGGTTATAGGAAGAGTCACCCGTTCGGGAAGACCAACAGTCATTTTTTGTATATTTATTGAGATTCAAGCTAATTCAATTTTGTATGTGTGGAGTTATGAGTTATGCCAGTAACTGGCCTGATAATGGTATCAGAGTTGTGGTCTAACTCCATGATTATTTTCCCTAGGTGTTTCATTTACATAGAAGAAATATCTCTCAGACTGCCTCGAGCTCGGTCTCTCAATATGTCAATCTTCCTCGCACTATGTCTCTCTAATTATTCCCTGCAACCTCATTTATGTTTTTCATATATTGGAAACCCTAATTCATGTCCATTGTTGATCTCACACTCATGTCACCCATCATTGGTCACTCCCTTACACTACATTATTGAAACCCTAACACTATGAGAGAGAGAAACATAGAATAGGAGGAGTGTCCACCGATATTTATGTGAAAAGAACCTTGCATATGACCATCAATATTGGAATTCATTGTGGTCATGGCTAATTCCACATACCTTATTTTGGGACTGTTGGGATTGTTGGACTAAATGACTTCAAGTCATCCATGTTCAGTCTAGTTGGTGTCGACCCAACTCCCCAACAAATCCAACAAAGCAGTGGCAGGTTGTATGGTGTTTAGTTGCTCAAAATGTTTTTCAACGCTTGAGCTATATCAAGGTTAATGTGAGGAGTTGTGGTATCATATATCGTAGCATGAAGTTTGAGGAGAATGTATCATTTGCATAAACATACAGCTTTGCACGTCTAAAAGATTTAGTGCCAGCGTTAAGCGTGCTCGATGAGGATGAGTGTTTGAATCCCGACAGATATTAAATTGAGACTTTGGAAGCAACAAATCCTCTAATTGATTTTGCAGTATTGGGTTTTCTCTTTTTCATGCAGAAATAGGAAATAGGAAATAGTCAGTTTTAAAATGAGGTATATCTTTCTTGAGAATACCTCTCAATCTTGTAAATGTATCATGGAGATCATTTTCCTTTTAGCTTTATGATTTTCATTCTAACTAGTGGACCATCCTAACATCCAGTGTGTTGTAGTTTATTCCTCCAAGAAAACAGTTTTGTAAATATCTTATCAAATCATAATGACAGTACCCTTGATATTATGTTCACTCTAAGAAAACCTCTTGATCTTGTTGCTTCTACGTGAGCATGAAGGTAGTAGCATGCTCAAGAAAAAAAATAGCTACTTTGGTAAGAAATGAAAGGATGTAGAAAGAATAAGCTCATAGGAAGGGGGGTTTGAATAATTCCTATAAAAAAACTGATTTTTGTTGTACCCATTGTGGAAGGAATGGGTCACATGAAGCGACTGACTACATAGTTCCATGGGAGAAGATCGAAGAGAGACAGGATCGTAAAGAAGACAGAGGTAAAACTTCAGAACCAATAAAAGGTAAAGCACTTGCTCAGTATGTTGTTTCCCATTGCAATATAGGAGTAAGTTAAGAATTGTTTAACACTTCATTTGATTCTTGGGGAGATGCATGGCTTCTTAACACCGGTGCAACCTCCCACGTGAAATTTAGAAAAGACTTGTTTGAAGACTTCGATGAATTTGTAGATGGCATAGTGTATTTTTCATATAGATCAAGTCTCAAACATTCGGGAATGGGCACTATCAGACATAGGTTGCATGGATTCCCAAATTTTCTTCTATATAATGTACTCTATCTTCCTGAGCTACAAAGGAACTTTCTATTCCTTGTGCACATGAAACAAAACGGCCACTATGTTCATATATTTGGTGGCAAAGTTGAAATAAGGAAGGATTATGAAAACATGGTTATAATGATTGGAATAGAAGATCTAAGACTATTGAATTTGAAAGGGACATCTTCCCATACACAAATGTTGCATACCTCTCTCATCACGTTGCAGGTATAACACCATCTAGTCATTTGTGGCATGCTAGATTTGACCATATTAATTATGGTAGTATTTGTTTGTTGAGAAATATTTGTGCTTCTAGTTTTCCTGTTATTCCTAGGAATTTGAAGCAATGTGATGCTTGTATCCATGGGAAGCATAGAAAACAACTATTTCATTATTCTACTTCCAGAGCATTTAGAAAACTTGAATTAATTCATTATGATTTGTGTGGCCTTATGACTATTCCTTCTGCAAATGGAAATAGATATATCATGGATTTTATTAATGATTACACCAGAATGTTTTGGGTTTAGTTGCTTAAATCACAAGATTTTGAAATATTTAAAAATTTTCATGTATAGATTCAAAATGAAGCTCGGTCTCGTATCGACACTCTTCAAACCGATAATGGAAGAGAATATGCATCTAATGAATTTTAAAGTTACCTTCGCCAACATGGGATCAAACATCAAACCACAGTTCTATAAAATCCCCAACATAATAACATGGTTGAACAAATGAACAGTTCACTCCTAAATATGGTTTGTTCCATGATGTTTTTCAAGAATGTTAAATCGATGTTTTGGGCCGATGCATTTCTATGTGAAGTTTATGTCTAAAACAGGTGTCCATATCATTCTCTTAAAAACAAGACTCCATGTGAAATGTGGTACAACCACATTCCTTCACTTAGGCATCTCAGGGCCTTTGGTTACACCTATTATGCCTTGATTCCTAAAGAGAAAATAAGAAATCTTGATGCAATATGGATTCGAAAATGCATCTTCTTGGGGTATTCAAATTCCACCAAGGGATATCATCTTTATGATGAGACAAATAAGAAATTCATCATTTTCAAAGATGTAATCTTTCTTGAATCCTTCAAGAAAGATGAAATTGTTGAGAGGCAGCTTGATCATCTGAATAGATTCACTCGTGTAAAGACATATCATGAATTTTATGATGATATTCCACATCTTTAAGGGGGGATCCCTATCTTGGGTCAATCTCTAGAATCTCCTTTTGAGGTACCATCTTCCCCAAATGAAGAAGTTCCTGCCACTTCATCAGAACCTGAAGTTAATTTGGATGATGTGAACAAGACGATTGAAAAGTTGAGGCTTGATGAGAAATCAGCACCATCTCAATAAGATAAGAAACCTGGAACATCTCATAAACATCCACCTAAATGGCTCAAAAAAACACTTTAAAGTGTTCATACTAATGAGGTCGGAAAGACAAGAACCAAAATTTCCTCAATACAAGATGGAGGTAATTAATATAATTCAAACTCAAGTGATGTAGATGACATGGATGTTTCATATGATTGTGATTTGAACTTATCTACTAACCTTGAACCAGCTTCCTTTGAAGAAGACACTTCTCAATATGAATGGAAAGAAGCCACGCAGAAGGAATATGATGATCTCATCAAGAATGGGTCATGGAAGTTGGTGGATCCGCCATTCAAAACCAAACCAATCGACTACAAGTGGGTATTTAAAAAAAATACAAATCAAATGGCTCAATTGACAAGAACAAAGAAAGGCTCATGGAAAAAGGATTTGCATAGAAATAAGGTGTTGATTATGAGGAGACTTTTTCCCCTGTAGCAAAATGGGCTACCATCCGTACTCTATTTTACATGGAAGCACAGAATGGGTGAAAAATTAATCAAATGGATGTGAAGAATTCTTTATTGAATGGAGAATTGAAAGAGAAATTATTCATATCTCATCCAGAAGGCTTTGTTTTGAAGGGACAAGAACATAAGGCATGCAAGCTTATCAAATTATTACATGGCTTGAAACAAACACTATGAGCATGATATGAAAAGTTAATTGAGAATATTTTGAAATTGAATTTCAAGTATTTGAATCTTTATAATGCAAATTTGTTTGTCAAGAAAGTTGGAAAAAATATTCTATATCTTGTAGTATATGTAGATGATTTGTTGATAATAGGGAACAATAAAAGCTAGATTGCATCAATAAAGAAAGAGTTGAAGAAAGGCTTCGAGATAATATATTTTGGACATCTTCAATACTATTTGGTCATTGAGGTAATTCAAAATCCAAGGTACATATTCATATCCCAAAAGAATTACATTGGAGAACTATTGAACAATCTTCGCATGGCTGAGTGCAATCATGTTTCTACTCCAATGGAACAGAATTTGAAACTCACATCAAAAGAAAGGAATGAATATGAGGATGAAACCAAGTATAGACATATTGTGGGAATTATTTTCTATATTAATGATCCAGGTGGATATCAGTGGCCACCCACCTATTCCAACTGGCTCAAAACAGTCTTCTGGCAATTTACTATTTTTAGCAGTTTTTCGATTCCTAAGCTTCTGGGCCATTTTGAGGGCCTAAATGAATTTTTTGGGGGATCTATCACCTCAATGATATCCAAAGGATATCATCAAGCCCCAAAATAAATCTCCTCGATGATACCTTTCCCACAAGCTATCGTGCGCCCCAAATGGAGATCGTATACCAAAGTTATGTTCCCTAGAAGTTGATACACCAAACTACCCAAAACAAGGTCCACAAAACTGTTGGATTTTCATCTTCCGGGGTTAGGATTTTGGATTTTATTTATGTTAAAAATGCATTTAGAGCCTCATTTTAATCATCTTCTTGCGAATGTGAGTAATCATCACATCTCTTATCAGAGACAAGCTGCCACCATTCTAGCTAGTCTTTCACTCTGTATTTCTACAGTTTTGTACATTTCGCTCATTAATAGAAACTGTGTATTGTTGTATCTTTGTGTTTATGGTTATATCTCTGATAAATATCTGTTGTATTATTGGATATATGATATATGTACATTTCCTTATTATATCTATGCTCTCATTTCGTGCTGAAAATAATCCTGATTAGTGGTATCAGAGCAGGATTCTCTTGATCGTTTTTCAGTGCATGTCCCCAACGAGGTCCGAGTACAGAAAGTTGGGTCTCGAGCTTGTCTCTCTTGAGGACAATCTCTCTTGCACGCCCAAGAAACCCTCCATGGTGGAAGAAAATAAAAATTATGGAGCAGAATATTCTATTAATGTGTTGCTTGAGCAAGCTCTCATGCAATAGAGGGACGAAATGATGGAGAATTTTTCCCACATACTTTAATGTATGTCAATAACAATAGGCATTTATTCATCAAGTGGCCACTTTGGAGGCACCTCTCCTTTCAAGATACAAGTTTATTTTGATATTCTCATATTTGAAGGACAGATAGATGTGCATGCCCTCGAAAAATGGTTAAATCTACTAGAAGGTTATTTCTTTGTTCACAAATTCTCCGACGGGGAAAAGATCACCTTATCACTCCTTAAGGCTCTCCCCCATGTCAAACATTGGTGGGAAACTTATTGGGAGAAAAGGTCCACAGAGGAGTCTAGAATATATGGGGTCAAGCCCACTTGGTATTTTTTTGTGGATGTTGTCAAGGAACAATATTACCTTGTTGGTAACTATGATGACCAGTACATGAGATGGACCATGCTGCGTCAAGAGAGGGGCCAAGCAGTGTCAAAGTTCACCAATACCTTCCATACCTTGCGCACCAATATGGGTATCAAATATTTTGAGCAGAATTTGTTTCTGAAATACCATGGGGCTCTACACAGGTACATCCAAACTGAAATGGAGTTTCTGGACATCTCATTGTTGGGAGATGCTTATTGATATGTTGTCAAAATCGAGAAAAAATTTAGGCACCAGAAAAAAACGAGAGTTCGGGTCTGCAAATATACAACAACCAAAGTATGATAAAGACAGCCCTAACAAATGGCCTCCTGAAAACCAGTCTAATCCAAAGGAAAAGAAGGGTCATAGAAAGATGAAGAAGGACACTGGAAAGTGGTGTGATTTCCAAAAAATCCCATGGCACAACACCGATAAATGTCTCTCAAAACAATCATTAGTGGTTGAGATCAAAGAAAAATATATGGACCCAGAATCGAAATCCAATTCAGAAAATAATGGGAGAAGACAGATCATCGATTCAGACCCACTAATACTGTCACGACTGCAACAATTCAACTAGAAGAACCAGCAGATCCTAAAGAGGGGGAGTGCCTCTTCCATTCACAAATGTGGGTGAAGGGGACCCTGTTGCATTTCATTGTTGATAGTGGAAGCCAAAAAAACCTCGTTTCAGGAGAGGTCGTCAAAAAGTTGGGATTGTCGACAACACCATACTCGCAGCCATACAACATCGGGTGGCTTCGCCAAGGACGAGATCTTCATGTCAGACAGTAGTTCTAATTGTCATACGGCATCTATCCCTTCAAGGATCAGGTATTATGTGATGTTTCCCCGATGGATGTCTATGATGTACTTTTGGGCTAGCCATATATGTGGAAGATCCATGCTATGTATGAGTCTCAACCCCGTAGTGTCATTGTTACTTTGGGGGTTCATCTCTACAGAATACCAGAGGTAGTTCCAACTACTGTCACACCTAAAAAATGTTGCAAGGTAGTATCTCATACTACAAAATTCATCTTCTTCACAGTATGTTCAAAAGGTGAACAAAATAGCACTACAACCACTACAGCCTCATTCCAAGCACCTTTTTTCCAGCAGAAGAAGATCAACAAGATTGAAGAAAAGAGCAAGGATTCCTTCTACACACAGTCATCTCATGTAGCCATACTGGTTAAAAAGGTCCAACCCTTCCAGCCACAAGTTCATAATATCCTTCAACAAGCTAAGCAATGCAACTTCTCCAGCAAGGCAAGCAACTCATCAAGATGTAGATTTAGCAAATGTTTTTCCCTCTCCCCCAGACACTAAACACAATGGATACCATTGCTTCCTAAGGAGGGAGGATTGATCTAAGTTGATATCAGTGGCCACCCACGTATTCCAATTGGATCAAAACATTCTTCTAGCAATTTATTATTTTTAGCATTTTTTCAGTTCCTAAACTTCTGGGGCCTAAATGAAGTTTTTTCGGGATCGAGCACCTCAATGAAATCCAAAGGCTCTCACTGAACCCCCAAAATGAATTTCCTCAACAATATATTTCCAACGAGCTATCGTGCACCCTAAACGAAGATCGTATTCCAAAGTTACGCCCGTGGTAAGTTGATACACCAAACTACCCAAAACAAGGTCCACAAAATCGTTGGCTTTTCATCTTCTGGGGTTAGGGTTTTGGATTTTATTTATCTTAAAAAGGCCTTTAGATCCTCATTGCAATCATCTTCTTGTGAATGTGAGTATCTTTCACATCTCTTCTCAAAGATAAGTTGTCACCATTCTGGCGAGTCTTTCACTCTATGTTTCTACAGTTTTGTACATTTCGCTCATTAATAGAAATTGTGTATTATTGTATCTCTATGTTTATCGCTATATATATATGATAAATATATGTTATATTATTGGATATCTGATGTATATATAATCATTTCCTTATTATATCTCCACTCTCATTTCGTGTTGAAAATAATCTGGATCACTTACCACCACCAGACTAGACATTTCATTTGGTTTTTAGATTCTTTCCAGTTTCATGCAAAATCCTTGTGAAGAACATTGATCTACTACAAAAAGAGTTCTAAAATACTTGGAAGGAACTCACGATTTTGGAATCAGGTACTCTAAAGTGGATGATTTCAACCTAATCAGATATTATGATTTAGATTTTGGGGGGATAAGGAAAATGGAGTATCAACTTTAGGATATCTCATGAGTCTTGTATCAGCAGTTGTCTCCTAGAGATCATACAAACAATCAGCTCCAACAGATTCCACAACAAAGGCAGAATATGTAGCAGCTACAAAAGCAACGAAAAATATTGTGTGGCTTGGGAAAATACTTGAAGATTTGCGAGATAAACAAGTGAATTCTACTCCTCTTCTAGTTGAAAGTAATTTTGCAATCAAGTTGGACAAGAATCCTAGATTCCATGATCTAACAAAGCACATCGACACAAAGTATCACCTAATTTGATATCATGTAGAGGCCAAGACTATTGACTTGAGAAATTGTTCCAAAAATGAGAAAATTGTGGACATCTTCACGAAAGCACTTGGAAGAGAAAAATATGAAAAGTTCATAATGATGCATGGACTCACAAACACCCCTTTGGATTAAGGGGGGGATGTTGGACACATAATCTTGGGGATTGTGTTAGTGTAATAATAATGTAAATATGAAGAGTTGTAAGTGATAAGAAGAGTCACCCATTAGGGAAGAACAAGAGTAATTTTGTGTATATTTATTTAGATTCAAGCTAATATGATCTTATATATGTGGAGTTACGAGTTCTACCAATACCTAGCCTGACATAAGAATTTTGTCAAACACTCAACAAATGATTCAAAATGAAAAATGGATTAGTTGAAAACTTTTGTCAAATAGTATGCATGTCATTACCTACAACAATTTCTTGTTGATATATTTCTATATATTAAATAAATGAAAACTAAAAATAATTTCCCATTCAAAAATATGGTAACCAAACAACCCCCACAAGGTGTTCTATGTTTATGGAAAAATACCAAGATCATGAAATTGAGTTTTTGCAAACCTTAAATTCAAACTCAAAATGCGCTTTGCAAGTCCAAATGGCACAAATTCACCTTGAAGTTGGTCTAATTTGAAAAATAAACACATGTAGACACATTTTTCTAATTTGAAAAAGAAACACATATAGACACATTTTTCTAATTTGAAAAAGAAACACATGTAGACACATTTTTCTAAAAACCCAAATAGGAAATACATAGAATATCATTTGCATATTTCGTCAAACATAGGCATCCCAATTTACTAATTTTCATCATACAAACAAAGAATAACCTATATTTTTCCTAGGATATAACAATTATTCATTGAAGGGATCTTCTCAACAATTTCCTCAACATAAGTAAATTGAAGGGTTTATCAGTCTTATGGCATAATTCTTTCATTCAAACATTTTAACAAACATATAGCCAACAACCACAATCTACAGTTTTGCACAAGAAGAAACATTCCAGATTTGATTACTCATCAAATATGAATCCCCAAATGAGTTCCTCATCCCATCACATTGACCATAAGGTAATTGGAAGGTTTATAGGAACATAGTAATATTTTTCATTGAGGGAATGTTTCCAACACAATAGCTAAAACCCTGATAAG
>SNQJ01S0054844.1:9824-28644 GCA_010110895.2 Picea sitchensis | reverse complement strand
TTTGTTTATGATTCCGCTACATAATTAGTTGATTACTCAGTTGTGCTTTTAGTAGATAAAGTGATTTTTTTTAGCTAATTATCAGGTGTTGAGTAGGAGAAATTTCAACAATTATTTCATGGTGTGCCTTGTTCTTTCTTTTGGTTCCCTAGCAAGAAGTATTAAGTAAAATCATCAACTCATAGTCAATTTTGTTGGTGAAGGTTTTCCATTAAGGTTCCCTTCTTGTAGAGCTTTATATTCATTGTTAATATTGATTGGGTGAAGGATTAGTCTTCTATTTGGTTCTAATCCCTAGGCCCTAATCCTTGAAGTAAATAAGTCAATTTTTTGGAGGGTTTCTTCTTGACCTCATAAGCCACTTGATTCACCTTGACTCCATTTCCCTTGTTGGATTTTCCACTGATCTCTATTTCCTTCCATCACTTACTCTAAAACCCTAAAAACCTCAAAACTCCATTTTATTAAGGCCACTCGTAACTTCACCTTATTCCTCACTGCTTGTTCTTAGTAATCCTACTGGATATACCCCCCTTGAGCTAGAGTAGAGACGGCCTAAAGTGCAGAGGATATGTTAATGAGGTGACATTGGTGACTATCCTAATAGTTTCCTTTGTATTATACCTTGTGGATTAGGGTTTTTTTCATTAAGTACAATTTGAGTAGTAACACCTAGGAAACCAATCGACAACCACCCATTCCTCTAGTTCCATCATTTCATTCAGTATTTTTTTGGTCCTTAATTTTAGGCTTACCTACTCCTCCATGTTTTTTATACATTTCCATTTCTTGGGTCTCTTTTCTCCTTCTAGAGAAAGATGAACTAAACTCCATACTTTAATTGTAGTGGATCCATTCATGAGGGAAAGTTACAGATATTTCCTAATAAAATATTCCTCTTGTTTCATTGCATACAAGCCAAAATGATTGCAAAATGAAAATGTGAACTCCCCAACGAAATCTCGATTCAGATCATTGGCAACAGTACCTTCATTATGGTGAGTGAATGTTCTAGTATCCTTATTTTGGTGATATGAAAGGATTGAATATGTTGTATCCTCTCCATCATGTGTCACAGGAGTTGTGATTGTGCTAGCACTAATTCCCTCTAGGTAACCAACTCAATATTCCCAATTCGTCACTTATAGCTTGTATTCCACCCTAGTTTCTAGATTAGGTGTCTCTTGAACCATTTCATCGAGTATTTACATCATGTCCTCCTCCAAATGGTTTTTACCCCACTATGTGCATCCTTCATTCACCCTTATCAAGACGAGATAAACATGAGAGTGGGTTTGACCATATTGATTATCCCTCTAATAGGTTAGCTAAGTAATCCATGGTCTCCTCTTGAATCACCATCTCCAATGACACATCCTCACTCCTTTGGAACTGGATGTGATGTTAATGGGAGACCTAGCTCGATCCAATGGAAACCCTCTCCACATCTCATTGTAGATCGAAAAAATTCAACCACATAAGTCCTATCATAAAGTCTCAAAACTCATTCTTATTATACATGAATAATATGATTATGTATAAGTCACACCCTTCAATTTTCAAAGTGTTGGAATCCAAAAAGACCTTCACATTAATCTATGTATATACTTCAGCTCGCAATTTTTTCCATTGATGTTTCTTCCTCTCTACAAAAAAATTGAGTCTACCTTGTCTAATGCATGGGCACATATAGGGAACATCTATGTCTTCAAATTTTCTTATCCTCATCAAAAATTTGGTATGGTTGTTCTATTTGCATTAGTGATGTAACTAGGTTGAATTCATCATTGGAGATCAGATTGGGGTTGAACCCATAACTTTTTTCCCAATCAAATTTACAAGTTAAATTCCTCAAGCCACCTTTCATAGAACTCTTGTTTTTGGTTGAAATTCCATGTAGTTCAAATTCCATCCAACGAAAAATGTCCCAAGCCGGGACATTTTAAAGTCAGAGAAGCGCTAAAATTGTGACATCAAGCATTACAACCAGCTATGAGGATATTGACATAATTAATCAATTTTTTTTAGTGTGTAGATCTCATTATATACTTGTGCACCATATTTGTTTTTCCAAATGGGTGACACAATAAAAAGTTATCATAGAAACAAATGACGTATGAATTTCATTATTATGATATGTGTGTATGTGTACATAAAAATGAATAAAAAATATAAAACAAAGTTTCTATTCATACGCTACTACATTTGGGGTCAAAATTCAATGTTTAAAATATCAGCTAAATGTCAGATGGAAATGTGCCTCTTGTCGAATAATCATCGAGAAAGTAATGTTGAATAAGTGATGGTACATCGATTTGATGATAGAATAGAAAGCATGACATATGATGTCACTTTTTCTATGTCATTTCTTATTTTCATAGACATCTAACCAACTTCTATAAACATAGGGAAACGTTTTTTTGTTTAACAATTTTGTTGCATGATACATTTCTTAAGTGACTCTAGACTAACATTAATGCTATGGTAATGATGTCCTAAAGACATTATATCAACATTAGTGACTCTAGGTTGATGTTGATGTCATGGGTCTAATGCCACATCAACTTTTCATATGTGAAACAAGTGATATCAAGTGTTTTCTAACTTTAAAAAACTAGATTAGCGAGAGACAACATAATATTTAATTAGGGTCCCTGGATGTACTAATGCAATCAAAATAATGAAAAGTTTTCAAAATAATGGAGTGATATGGTCCATATCTCCATAGGCATCTCTACCTCCATGAAAATTCATTAGAAATATGATGAATCTCTAAAATAAATGATCATTGATTATGTAGAGTATCGAAAGAAGTGGATACGATGCTCTAGAAATTTGGGTTATCAAACATTCATTAGCCAAGTGAGAAGTGGATAAGATGCTCTAGAAATATGGGTTATCAAACATTCATTAGCCAAGTGAGAAGTTGATAAGATTCTCTAGAAATATGGGTTATCAAACATTCATTATCCAAGTGAGTGTACAAGTGGAAATAAAACAAAGGGAGAAAGGGATGTATTTCTCATTTCTACGACTCTAGATCAAATGGCGTAGAGGGATTCCCAATCAATGGTCCTTGTTGATCGTAGGTTGTGGAAGTGTATAAATTTAACAAGAAAGTAGGCCTCTACAATTATGAAAGCCAAACAAGACAGATGGCATGCATATGTGAATTGTGGAGAGAAATGGTTATTCCCCAAACCACCCTCAATGCCTCCACAATCTGCTCATCAAAACCAAGGTAGTTTCAAGTAATTTATGAAAGTTCGAAAAGATAATTAATGTTCTGTATCCACATTATTCAAAGCCAAATTGAAGGTTGACAAGTGTTCAGAGGACATGGAGTTCATTAAGGAGAGTAGTTATGTGTATTAAAATGAAAGTGATTGTAAATTCTTAAATATTAATATTTGGTAAAGTACTCCAGAAGAACAGTTGTGAAATATATTGAAGCTAATGATCCTAGTCCAAATCTAGTCAAATTGGTCATTTGATCTAAATCAAAAAAAAATTGTGGTTACACAAGTGTTTTCAAGCTCTAAAATTATTTTCAATTCATTATTCCATGGTCGCCAAAAGGAAACTAGTCATATTTTCCAAGCTTATTGCCCAAACCTCTAAGCTTTGGTTGACCTAGACTCTGACATTTTCAATCCTTAACTTATTAAATGAACCCCTTATGGGCTTTGCCAAGTTGGCTTTAGAAGGTTTAAATATTCTTGTGACAACATTAGGAATGTGGCCTCTCTAAGGAAATAGTTCTAGTCACATACCATTTCCAAAATTTTGTTTATATGTGTGCTAAACTGTACAATTCTTCAGAGTGATTTATAATGTCTACTAATTGTTCTAAAGTTGTCTTCCCTATAAACTATGCTGACATTTCTAAGATGTTGCTACCTGGCAATCTTATACTCTTAGATGATGGTTTCTACTACCTGTCAATCC
The DNA here is from genome assembly GCA_010110895.2 of Picea sitchensis. NCBI lineage: Eukaryota > Viridiplantae > Streptophyta > Pinopsida > Pinales > Pinaceae > Picea > Picea sitchensis. The sequence continues at coordinate 24,696 of SNQJ01S0054844.1, read as the reverse complement.
TATATTATTAAACAATGAATCCATAACATAAAAATTTAAGACTCTATCCCCAACCCAAATAAAAGATGTGCTAGCATGATATCTACTAGAGAAAGCCATCCAACTAGAAATTTCCTTGCCCTTTCAAACTAGTATTTTTCTCGATCTAGCCCAAGAGGTTATTTTCATGATTTGTGTAATTTTAGGATATTGAGATGATAATACAACTAACAAAGAAATATTAAGGCTAATAAATAAAAAATCTCCACCAATCGGATTACCCCCAAATAAATGTATCTATGCTAGATATCTATCTAATGTCATTCACAACCAACTTGTCCAATTTCCTTCTCTTAAATGTTTTAGATACCAATTATACTTGGCATATCATATGTTGTACTTCCAGTCTCCTCAATTTTAGCATTTAGATTTGAACAAGCTTTACCAATAGGCTATTCCATTATTAATAATAGAGTGGGCACCAATTGTTAGAAAGCATGCACAAAAGGATGGTTTTAAAACATTTGTTGACAAATTCATGTATATTGCCTACATAGTGATCCATGGTGAACAACTACCTAGACTATTCCTAGAATGCAAGTAGCTACTCTAGCTAAGTCCTTGTATTGGGGTAGGGGATTTCTACATTTTTTAAGAATGCACTATTTTGAGGATTTTTGAGTCATTCTTAAGCCATGTTTTCTTCTAGTTTTCTTCTAGTTTTCTTAAAAATAGAATTAGAGATTAAGGAAAATTTATTTTTGATAAACACTCTCTTGATTTTATACTTTCAAATAATGTTGTTGATTTAGATCAAAGTATACCTCCCACCCTTTTTTATCTTTTCATGAAGTTATATATTCCCTCAAGGATAATTCAGAGTTCAATTACCCTATGGGAAATGAATGGGCCAAGATAGCAAGATTTTAGAGAAATGGTCCCACTAGTATTTAGGATGCTTCTATTTCATCACCAAATGAGGAAAAGAAGAATTGAATTCATTGAAGAGCTTGGAGCATGGTATTTGTTCCACCTATAATCCTGATGAACGATGAGGCACTGGTGACTTGAAACCCTAGATATTTTCTAGCATCCACTTTGTGTTATTTTTGGCAAAGATGGTTGTTGGTTCAAGAATCAGTTACGGTTCAAGGAGGATAAAGGAAAGAAGGGAAATGATTACAATGGTCTCTTTTTTGGAGAATTGGAAAACTAAAGTCTTCTAGTGTAGATCATTTAGAGAATTGTGCATGTATTGAAAATCTATTGATAAGAACTTGGTTCTGATTTTGGCAATCCCAACAGTTTGTCACTTTGTTTATCAGTTTATCCTCTCAATTTTACATTGTATATTTTATTCATAAAAATAATTTTTTTTGTTATTTGATACTTGTATATGAGATTCATATTTAATTAGCCTTTAATCAAGAAGCTAAGACTTATTCTTATTTTTGTTCAATAGTTGTATTTTTTCTATAATCTGAAACAATTTTGTCACTTTTAAATACATGTTATTTGTTTGTGGCCTATGTTGGATTCATTAAACATTAAGAGTATGAATCATTCCTAAAATACTTTCATAAATGGTATTTTGTATTTGTTACTACACTATTCATATAAAGGATAATTGTATTTATGTGAGAATAGTCTCTGAGTTATCTCAAAGGGTTATCTCAATCAGTTGTTGCCAATATTGTTAGGCATTTAATTAGTTTCATGATCGTAGGTGCCTATCTCAAATCTCCTTGGATGGGGTGCACTAGTCTACATTGGTGAGTTTATTAGGAATCCCATCCATGAATGTAGGTAAGAATGCCTTGGGTTTTTTTGTGAGATTTTCCTTGGAAAAAAGTTAGAAGATTTTTTTTAAATCTCGTGAGTTGATAGTGGTGTTCAAGATTTCATGGAAAAACTATAAATATATTATTTTGTATTAAATAGAAATGAGGAAAATAGTTATAAGAACCTCAACATAATTTTCATCATAGATAATAGCACCCCATTCTTTGTCATGATAAGTTGGTACATGAGCCAAGCCTACAAAAGCCAAGGAAAACAAGATTTTGAAACAAATAGAAACACAACTAAAAGTGTTTATATGTCCTTCAAGCTTGCAATAAAATCTATATTGATATCTATTATTATATTTTTGTAGACTAAATGTGGCATACAAGATAAGGCTACAATATTACCAAAAGCAGCGATAATAGTCAGTAGATAAGATTGCCAAAATATCCATTGGAGTTTTCTTGTATTGTTTTATTCAACCAACATGATTTTATCTTCAATTATAATCAATTGCAGAGACCATGAATAAAAAACACTAATTAGACCTACAATGGAAGCCAAAAATATTGATTATCATATGGCCTAATATGCATATGACAAAAAGAAACAAAATATAAGAACTTAATGAAAACCTGTAGTGCCCCCTGGCGCTATGTTAATCAAAACTAAACAATTATCCAAGACCGGTTTTCAACGATAATGTGTGTGTGTGTGGCTGTGCGTAATTGGCCCTCATACAATTTCTCACTAAGGGTTATGAACAAACCATGATCATACATATAATACACATTGATAAAACAATTTAACTCTTCTTGTCAAACAACCCTAAGATATTCCATGAATTTCAAGTAAGATTGAGCATACTAGAGAAGAAGAAAATCTACTCTTGAAATTCAAGACACATAATTTCATCCATTTCCTAGAGTATAATGCATATATTATTATTCCATATACACTCATCCATGAGTTGAACTTATGTTACATGCTCATCACAAATCAAGTATCAAAGCAACTAGTCCTTATATGGAATCAAGAGTGTTACAAAAAATTGACAATAAAAGGTTAAATTCAACCTCTAGATTGAGGACTTATATAGGAAACATTAATCAAAATTGAATACACTTGATTTCATATCATTTGATATTGTGATCCCTTCAATTAAACTCTATTTTCAAGTGTAATATGTTGGACACATAATCCTTGGGATTGTGTTATTGTAATAATAATGTAAATATGAAGAGTCATAGGTTATAGGAAGAGTCACCCGTTCGGGAAGACCAACAGTCATTTTTTGTATATTTATTGAGATTCAAGCTAATTCAATTTTGTATGTGTGGAGTTATGAGTTATGCCAGTAACTGGCCTGATAATGGTATCAGAGTTGTGGTCTAACTCCATGATTATTTTCCCTAGGTGTTTCATTTACATAGAAGAAATATCTCTCAGACTGCCTCGAGCTCGGTCTCTCAATATGTCAATCTTCCTCGCACTATGTCTCTCTAATTATTCCCTGCAACCTCATTTATGTTTTTCATATATTGGAAACCCTAATTCATGTCCATTGTTGATCTCACACTCATGTCACCCATCATTGGTCACTCCCTTACACTACATTATTGAAACCCTAACACTATGAGAGAGAGAAACATAGAATAGGAGGAGTGTCCACCGATATTTATGTGAAAAGAACCTTGCATATGACCATCAATATTGGAATTCATTGTGGTCATGGCTAATTCCACATACCTTATTTTGGGACTGTTGGGATTGTTGGACTAAATGACTTCAAGTCATCCATGTTCAGTCTAGTTGGTGTCGACCCAACTCCCCAACAAATCCAACAAAGCAGTGGCAGGTTGTATGGTGTTTAGTTGCTCAAAATGTTTTTCAACGCTTGAGCTATATCAAGGTTAATGTGAGGAGTTGTGGTATCATATATCGTAGCATGAAGTTTGAGGAGAATGTATCATTTGCATAAACATACAGCTTTGCACGTCTAAAAGATTTAGTGCCAGCGTTAAGCGTGCTCGATGAGGATGAGTGTTTGAATCCCGACAGATATTAAATTGAGACTTTGGAAGCAACAAATCCTCTAATTGATTTTGCAGTATTGGGTTTTCTCTTTTTCATGCAGAAATAGGAAATAGGAAATAGTCAGTTTTAAAATGAGGTATATCTTTCTTGAGAATACCTCTCAATCTTGTAAATGTATCATGGAGATCATTTTCCTTTTAGCTTTATGATTTTCATTCTAACTAGTGGACCATCCTAACATCCAGTGTGTTGTAGTTTATTCCTCCAAGAAAACAGTTTTGTAAATATCTTATCAAATCATAATGACAGTACCCTTGATATTATGTTCACTCTAAGAAAACCTCTTGATCTTGTTGCTTCTACGTGAGCATGAAGGTAGTAGCATGCTCAAGAAAAAAAATAGCTACTTTGGTAAGAAATGAAAGGATGTAGAAAGAATAAGCTCATAGGAAGGGGGGTTTGAATAATTCCTATAAAAAAACTGATTTTTGTTGTACCCATTGTGGAAGGAATGGGTCACATGAAGCGACTGACTACATAGTTCCATGGGAGAAGATCGAAGAGAGACAGGATCGTAAAGAAGACAGAGGTAAAACTTCAGAACCAATAAAAGGTAAAGCACTTGCTCAGTATGTTGTTTCCCATTGCAATATAGGAGTAAGTTAAGAATTGTTTAACACTTCATTTGATTCTTGGGGAGATGCATGGCTTCTTAACACCGGTGCAACCTCCCACGTGAAATTTAGAAAAGACTTGTTTGAAGACTTCGATGAATTTGTAGATGGCATAGTGTATTTTTCATATAGATCAAGTCTCAAACATTCGGGAATGGGCACTATCAGACATAGGTTGCATGGATTCCCAAATTTTCTTCTATATAATGTACTCTATCTTCCTGAGCTACAAAGGAACTTTCTATTCCTTGTGCACATGAAACAAAACGGCCACTATGTTCATATATTTGGTGGCAAAGTTGAAATAAGGAAGGATTATGAAAACATGGTTATAATGATTGGAATAGAAGATCTAAGACTATTGAATTTGAAAGGGACATCTTCCCATACACAAATGTTGCATACCTCTCTCATCACGTTGCAGGTATAACACCATCTAGTCATTTGTGGCATGCTAGATTTGACCATATTAATTATGGTAGTATTTGTTTGTTGAGAAATATTTGTGCTTCTAGTTTTCCTGTTATTCCTAGGAATTTGAAGCAATGTGATGCTTGTATCCATGGGAAGCATAGAAAACAACTATTTCATTATTCTACTTCCAGAGCATTTAGAAAACTTGAATTAATTCATTATGATTTGTGTGGCCTTATGACTATTCCTTCTGCAAATGGAAATAGATATATCATGGATTTTATTAATGATTACACCAGAATGTTTTGGGTTTAGTTGCTTAAATCACAAGATTTTGAAATATTTAAAAATTTTCATGTATAGATTCAAAATGAAGCTCGGTCTCGTATCGACACTCTTCAAACCGATAATGGAAGAGAATATGCATCTAATGAATTTTAAAGTTACCTTCGCCAACATGGGATCAAACATCAAACCACAGTTCTATAAAATCCCCAACATAATAACATGGTTGAACAAATGAACAGTTCACTCCTAAATATGGTTTGTTCCATGATGTTTTTCAAGAATGTTAAATCGATGTTTTGGGCCGATGCATTTCTATGTGAAGTTTATGTCTAAAACAGGTGTCCATATCATTCTCTTAAAAACAAGACTCCATGTGAAATGTGGTACAACCACATTCCTTCACTTAGGCATCTCAGGGCCTTTGGTTACACCTATTATGCCTTGATTCCTAAAGAGAAAATAAGAAATCTTGATGCAATATGGATTCGAAAATGCATCTTCTTGGGGTATTCAAATTCCACCAAGGGATATCATCTTTATGATGAGACAAATAAGAAATTCATCATTTTCAAAGATGTAATCTTTCTTGAATCCTTCAAGAAAGATGAAATTGTTGAGAGGCAGCTTGATCATCTGAATAGATTCACTCGTGTAAAGACATATCATGAATTTTATGATGATATTCCACATCTTTAAGGGGGGATCCCTATCTTGGGTCAATCTCTAGAATCTCCTTTTGAGGTACCATCTTCCCCAAATGAAGAAGTTCCTGCCACTTCATCAGAACCTGAAGTTAATTTGGATGATGTGAACAAGACGATTGAAAAGTTGAGGCTTGATGAGAAATCAGCACCATCTCAATAAGATAAGAAACCTGGAACATCTCATAAACATCCACCTAAATGGCTCAAAAAAACACTTTAAAGTGTTCATACTAATGAGGTCGGAAAGACAAGAACCAAAATTTCCTCAATACAAGATGGAGGTAATTAATATAATTCAAACTCAAGTGATGTAGATGACATGGATGTTTCATATGATTGTGATTTGAACTTATCTACTAACCTTGAACCAGCTTCCTTTGAAGAAGACACTTCTCAATATGAATGGAAAGAAGCCACGCAGAAGGAATATGATGATCTCATCAAGAATGGGTCATGGAAGTTGGTGGATCCGCCATTCAAAACCAAACCAATCGACTACAAGTGGGTATTTAAAAAAAATACAAATCAAATGGCTCAATTGACAAGAACAAAGAAAGGCTCATGGAAAAAGGATTTGCATAGAAATAAGGTGTTGATTATGAGGAGACTTTTTCCCCTGTAGCAAAATGGGCTACCATCCGTACTCTATTTTACATGGAAGCACAGAATGGGTGAAAAATTAATCAAATGGATGTGAAGAATTCTTTATTGAATGGAGAATTGAAAGAGAAATTATTCATATCTCATCCAGAAGGCTTTGTTTTGAAGGGACAAGAACATAAGGCATGCAAGCTTATCAAATTATTACATGGCTTGAAACAAACACTATGAGCATGATATGAAAAGTTAATTGAGAATATTTTGAAATTGAATTTCAAGTATTTGAATCTTTATAATGCAAATTTGTTTGTCAAGAAAGTTGGAAAAAATATTCTATATCTTGTAGTATATGTAGATGATTTGTTGATAATAGGGAACAATAAAAGCTAGATTGCATCAATAAAGAAAGAGTTGAAGAAAGGCTTCGAGATAATATATTTTGGACATCTTCAATACTATTTGGTCATTGAGGTAATTCAAAATCCAAGGTACATATTCATATCCCAAAAGAATTACATTGGAGAACTATTGAACAATCTTCGCATGGCTGAGTGCAATCATGTTTCTACTCCAATGGAACAGAATTTGAAACTCACATCAAAAGAAAGGAATGAATATGAGGATGAAACCAAGTATAGACATATTGTGGGAATTATTTTCTATATTAATGATCCAGGTGGATATCAGTGGCCACCCACCTATTCCAACTGGCTCAAAACAGTCTTCTGGCAATTTACTATTTTTAGCAGTTTTTCGATTCCTAAGCTTCTGGGCCATTTTGAGGGCCTAAATGAATTTTTTGGGGGATCTATCACCTCAATGATATCCAAAGGATCTCATCAAACCCCCAAAATAAATCTCCTCGATGATACATTTCCCACAAGCTATCGTGCGCCCCAAATGGAGATCGTATACCAAAGTTATGTCCCCTAGAAGTTGATACACCAAACTACCCAAAACAAGGTCCACAAAACTGTTGGATTTTCATCTTCCGGGGTTAGGATTTTGGATTTTATTTATGTTAAAAATGAATTTAGAGCCTCATTTTAATCATCTTCTTGCGAATGTGAGTAATCGTCACATCTCTTATCAGAGACAAGCTGCCACCATTCTAGCTAGTCTTTCACTCTGTATTTCTACAGTTTTGTACATTTCGCTCATTAATAGAAATTGTGTATTGTTGTATCTTTGTGTGTATGGTTATATCTCTAATAAATATCTGTTATATTATTGTATATATGATATATGTACATTTCCTTATTATATCTATGCTCTCATTTCGTGCTGAAAATAATCTTGATTAGTGGTATCAGAGCAGGATTCTCTTGATCGTTTTTCAGTGCATGTCCCCGACGAGGTCCGAGTACAGAAAGTTGGGTCTCGAGCTTGTCTCTCTTGAGGAAAATCTCTCTTGCACTCCCAAGAAACCCTCCATGGTGGAAGAAAATAAAAATTACGAAGCAGAATATTCTATTAATGTGTTGCTTGAGCAAGCTCTCACGCAATAGAGGGACGAAACGATGGAGAATTTTTCCGACATACTTTAATGTATGTCAATAACAACAGGCATGTATTCATCAAGTGGCCACTTTGGAGGCACCTCTCCTTTCAAGATACAAGTTTATTTTGATATTCTCATATTTGAAGGACAGATAGATGCGGATGCCCTCGAAAAATGGTTAAATCTACTAGAAGGTTATTTCTTTGTTCACAATTTCTCCGACGGGGAAAAGATCACCTTATCACTCCTTAAGGCTCTCCCCCATGTCAAACATTGGTGGGAAAATTATTGGGAGAAAAGGTCCACAAAGGAGTCTAGAATATATGGGGTCAAGCCCACTTGGTATTTTTTTGTGGATGTTGTCAAGAAACAATATTACCTTGTTGGTAACTATGATGACCAGTACATGAGATGGACCATGCTGCGTCAAGAGAGGGGCCAAGCAATGTCGGAGTTCACCAATACCTTCCATACCTTGCGCACCAATATGGGTATCAAATATTCTGAGCAGAATTTGTTTCTGAAATACCGTCGGGCTCTACACAGGTACATCCAAACTGAAATGGAGTTTTTGGACATCTCATTGTTGGGAGATGCTTATCGATATGTTGTCAAAATCGAGAAAAAATTTAGGCACCAGAAAAAAATGGGAGTTCGGGTCTGCAAATCTGCAACAACCAAAGTATGATAAAGACAGCCCTAACAAATGGCCTCCTGAAAACCAGTCTAATCCAAAGGAAAAGAAGGGTCATAGAAAGATGAAGAAGGACACTAGAAAGTGGTACGATTTCCAAAAAATCCCATGGCACAACACCGATAAATGTCTCTCAAAACAATCATTGGTGGTCGAGATCAAAGAAAAATATATGGACCCAGAATCGAAATCCGATTCAGAAAATAATGGGAGAAGACAGATCATCGATTCAGACCCACTAATACTGTCACGACCGCAACAATTCAATGAGAAGAACCAGTAGATCCTAAAGAGGGGGAGTGCCTCTTCCATTCACAAATGTGGGTGAAGGGGACCCTGTTGCATTTCATTGTTGATAGTGGAAGCCAGAAAAACCTCATTTCAGGAGAGGTCGTAAAAAAGTTGGGATTGTCGACAACACCACACTCGCAGCCATACAACATCGGGTGGCTTCGCCAAGGACGAGATATTCATGTCAGACAGTATTTCTAATTGTCATACGGCATCTATCCCTTCAAGGATCAGGTATTATGTGATGTTTCCCCGATGGATGTCTATGATGTACTTTTGGGCTAGCCATATATGTGGAAGCGCCATGCTATGTATGAGTCTCGACCCCGTAGTGTCATTGTTACTTTGGGGGTTCATCTGTACAGAATACCAGAGGTAGTTCCAACTATTGTCCCACCTAAAAAATGTTGCAAGGTAGTATATCATACTACAAAATTCATCTTCTTCACAGTATGTTCAAAAGGTGAACAAAATAGCACTGCAACCACTACAACCTCAGTCCAAGCACCTTTTTTCTAGCAAAAGAAGATCAACAAGATTGAAGAAAAGAGCAAGGATTCCTTCTACACACAGTCATCTCATGTAGCCATACTGGTTAAAAAGTTCCAACCCTTCCAGCCACAAGTTCATAACAGCCTTCAACAAGCTAAGCAATGCAACTTCTCCAGCAAGGCAAGCAACTCATCAAGATGTAGATTTAGCAAATGTTTTTCCCTCTCCCCCAGACACTAAACGCAATGGATACCATTGCTTCCTAAGGAGGGAGTATTGATCCAAGTTGATATCAGTGGCCACTCACCTATTCCAATTGGCTCAAAACAGTCTTCTAGCAATTTATTATTTTTAGCATTTTTTCGGTTCCTAAACTTCTGGAGCCTAAATGAAGTTTTTTCGGGATCGATCACCTCAATGAAATCCAAAGGCTCTCACTGAACCCCCAAAATGAATTTCCTCAACAATATCTTTCCAACGAGTTATCGTGCACCCTAAACGAAGATCGTATTCCAAAGTTACGCCCATGGGAAGTTGATACACCAAACTACCCAAAACAAGGTCCACAAAATCGTTGGCTTTTCATCTTCTGGGGTTAGGGTTTTGGATTTTATTTATCTTTAAAAGGCCTTTAAAGCCTCATTGCAATCATATTCTTGTGAATGTGAGTATCTTTCACATCTCTTCTCAGAGATAAGTTGTCACCATTCTGGCGAGTCTTTCACTCTATATTTCTATAGTTTTGTACATTTCGCTCATTAATAGAAATTGTGTATTATTGTATCTCTATGTTTATCGCTATATATCTGATAAATATATGTTATATTATTGGATATCTGATGTATATATAAGCATTTCCTTATTATATCTCCACTCTCATTTCGTGTTGAAAATAATATGGATCACTTACTACCACCAGACTAGACATTTCATTTGGTTTTTGGATTCTTTCCAGTTTCATGCAAAATCCTTGTGAAGGACATTGATCTACTACAAAAAGAGTTCTAAAATACTTGGAAGGAACTCACGATTTTGGAATCAGGTACTCTAAAGTGGATGATTTCAACCTAATCAGATATTATGATTTAGATTTTGGGGGGGTAAGGAAAATGGAGTATCAACTTTAGGATATCTCATGAGTCTTGTATCATCAGTTGTCTCCTAGAGATCATACAAACAATCAGTTCCAACAGATTCCACAACAAAGGCAGAATATGTAGCAGCTGCAAAAGCAACGAAAAATAGTGTGTGGCTTGGAAAAATACTTGAAGATTTGTGGGATAAACAAGTGAATTCTACTCCTCTTCTTGTTGAAAGTAATTTTGCAATCAAGTTGGACAAGAATCCTAGATTCCATGATCTAACAAAGCACATCGACACAAAGTATCACCTGATTTGATATCATGTAGAGGCCAAGACTATTGACTTGAGAAATTGTTCCAAAAACGAGAAAATTGTGGACATCTTCACCAAAGCACTTGGAAGAGAAAAATATGAAAAGTTCATAATGATGTTTGGACTCACAAACACCCCTTTGGATTAAGGGGGGGATGTTGGACACATAATCTTGGGGATTGTGTTAGTGTAATAATAATGTAAATATGAAGAGTCATAAGTGATCAGAAGAGTCACCCATTAGGGAAGAACAAGAGTAATTTTGTGTATATTTATTTATATTCAAGCTAATATGATATTATATATGTGGAGTTACGAGTTCTACCAATACCTAGCCTGACATAAGAATTTTTTCAAACACTCAACAAATGATTCAAAATGAAAAATGGATTGGTTGAAAACTTTTGTCAAATAGTATGCATGTCATTACCTACAACAATGTCTTGTTGATATCTTTCTATATATTAAATAAATGAAAACTAAAAATAATTGCCCATTCAAAAATATGGTAACCAAACAACCCCCGCAAGGTGTTCTATGTTTATGGAAAACTACCAAGATCATGAAATTGAGTTTTTGCAAACCTTAAATTCAAACTCAAAATGCGCTTTGCAAGTCCAAATGGAACAAATTCACCTTGAAGTTGGTCTAATTTGAAAAAGAAACACATGTAGACACATTTTTCTAATTTGAAAAAGAAACGCATATAGACACATTTTTCTAATTTGAAAAAGAAACACATGTAGACACATTTTTCTAAAAACCCAAATAGGAAATACATAGAATTTCATTTGCATATTTCGTCAAACATAGGCATCCCAATTTACTAATTTTCATCATACAAACAAAGAATAACCTATATTTTTCCTACGATATAACAGTTATTCATTGAAGGGATCTTCTCAACAATTTCCTCAACATAAGTAAATTGAAGGGTTTATCAGTCTTATGGCATAATTCTTTCATTCAAACATTTTAACAAACATATAGCCAACAACCACAATCTACAGTTATGCACAAGAAGAAACATTCCAGATTTGATTACTCATCAAATATGAATCCCCAAATGAGTTCCTCATCCCATCACATTGACCATAAGGTAATTGGAAGGTTTATAGGCACATAGTAATATTTTTCATTGAGGGATTGTGTCCAACACAACAGCTAAAACCCTGATAAGTAGTTCATATATTTTAATATAATATCTGGGTATTTGATCATTTTTTATGAGTCTCTCTCTCTCTCTCTCTCTCTCTCTCTCTCTCTATATATATATATATATATATACATATATATATATATATATGTGTGTGTGTGTGAGAGAGAGAGAGAGAGAGGAAAAGGTAAATAACTAACAATTGTTGAAAAATTGGTTATGACATAAATAAATTTTAAAAAACTACTCTAATAACAATTGAATATATTTAGAAACACAATATTTTGGAAGCTCGGGTTCTAATGGTTCATCACACTTCTCGTGGAATCAGTCAATTGGGTGGTCGACCAACAACTAGAAATAGTTGGTCAGGCAATTGACCAAAATTCGGCATCAATCGGTCGAGTAGTCAACTAGCCTATCGATTGGAGAGTCAAGTAGAAGTCACAAATAGTTAATCGATGGATTGACTAGTCGAGAAATCAACTACGAGTTAAACGCATGGACGGTTAAGTCGAGCTAATTTGACAAGCCGACTAGATAGTGTGGATTTGACAATGTCAACTCTAACAAGTGAAGGTTATATGTGGACAAGATCTTCCTAATTTATAGGAAGTTGGTTGGATCTTAAGACTATAAAGAAAGGACAAGATCTTATATGAATTTATTCCTCTTCAATTATCATGCATATTCTGGTTTAGGCCAATCCCCAACATGGTATTAGAGTGACGGGTTTAGACCTTGTCTTTTTTCTACAAATCTTGTTGAGTCAGATCCATTCGTGATTGACTATGGGTCGATGATTTGTTGATTGTAACTCGTGGAAAGAGATTAGATTTGTTATATGTCGAATATGGATTCAAATATCGATCTCATTTTTTTAATGGATCAAATTATGTTATCTGGGCACCAGACATGGAAACTCTACTGAAGGGTAAAGGAATTTGGAAATATACAAAGAATCCAATTTCAAATCAACAGACGACCACATGAAGTTCGTTGTTGACAGAAAGAAGGATGAGGTTGTGGGGGTCATCATGAATTACATATCGTGGGAGATTCGGTTCCATACCAGCAGAATCGACTAACCTCATCAAGTCTCAAAGAACTTGAAGTCGTTATTCAAAAAATTCGATCAAATCCATGTCATGTAGTTAGAGAAAGAGTTGATCTCCCTCGATCCTCATTCCTTAGACATAATTGAGGACTATTTGGCATGTGTGAAAGAGTTTCAATTGAAATTGGGTGAATGTGGAAAGAATTATCAAAATAAATATGGAAAACTCATCGAGTTGGTCATGATGAATCTGAGAACACCATTCAACATGTTTGTGTCGACATTTTTTACCAACTAGTAGGCACGCAAGGAAGATGGTAAGGATTATACCTTTGAATATTTATGTGGCTTACTAATTACTAATCAACAAATATTTCTTTATGAAGTTAAGTTTGGTGGAAAATATCAAGCGAAAGGGCAAGTTGAATCATAAGGAAAGAGGATAGTTTGATACCCCTATACAGAGAACAAAATGTGTCGACTAGAAAACTGAAGGGAGGATTGATGAACCACAGAAGAATCGAAAGAAGAAGACGTGTCAGTACTATGGAAAGGTTGGACATGTGGAGAGAGAATGATACAAGAAGAGAGACAACTTACAGGATAATTGCAAGTTACTTGAAGGAGACATGTCGGTTGTTCATCGACCTGCTAATAATTTCACGTTTCAAGTCATAACATTTTAAGCGTTGCTTTCTCATTCTGCATAGAATGAATGGGTAGTTGATTTTGGATGCACTCATCATATGGATACGGATGCTTCCTTTTTCACATCCTTGTATAAAGTTGTGGAGAAAAAGATATATGTTGTTGATGACTTTGATCTCAACATTATTGGTTGTGGTGATGTTCCTTGTCGACGTGGAAAGATTATTGGCGTCTATCATGTGCAAAATATTAGTGTCAATTTTTTGTCAGCTTCCCAATTAACACAAACAGGTAATATTGTCTAATTTTTTATGGATCGGTTCTTTTTCAGAGATCTAAAAAAATGTTCAATCGATTGTTTCCAGAGGGTTTCTCTACCTAAAGGATAGTCTATACAAGTTTTGTGACTTGACTCACCTGACTCTAACCTTACTGATCTCATTGCTCACAGTGATGAATGAATTCAGATTTGGCATGAATGAATTGGACATCTCAATTATAGAAGTATGTAGTTGATGAAAACATAAAATATGGTTTTTGTTCTACCTAAATTTTTTCCCCCTGATGGAGTCAGTAAAGGACATGTGTTGGGTAAGCATCATCAGGAACCTTTTGACTCCCGCAAAGCGTGGTGAGCACAAAACCTCCTGGACTTGGTTTACAATGATGTATGTTGCATTAATCAACCTTCCCTAGTATGTGCAAGGAATATTTTGACCTTTATTGATGATCTCTCTCAATTCACTTGGGTTTATTTCTTAAAAAATAAGAAATGCTTCTTTGAAAAGTTCAAAAAATTTAGGGCCTTTGCTAAATAGTAATGTGGTCAACCCATCAACTGCTTGAGATTAGACAATGGGGGTGAGTATGTGAATAGACCTTTTGAAGAATACTTTGTTCGATCCAGTATTGAATGGCAGTGGTCGATCCCTCATACTCATCGATAGAACAGTGTTATTGAATGCAAGAATCACACATTAGTCGAAATAGCTAGATGTATTTTGCAAGCTAAATATTTTCCTCCTCGCTTTTGGGCTGAAGTTGTTTATTGTGAAAATTATCTCTTGAATTGAATTCCAACTCAAGCAATTAATTATGTGACTCCATTCGAACGATGGGGTGGAAGGAATCCCTTAGTCATCCACCTCCACATATTT
>SNQJ01S0054843.1:57723-69808 GCA_010110895.2 Picea sitchensis | reverse complement strand
AAAGTTAAATTCTAGTCCCAATGTAAGTGATTTATTTATGATAGCAATAACCTCAACTTAAAATTTTACAAGCCAAACAAGCCATCCATGTGGAAACCAAAGAAAAAGAGGAGAATATATGGTTATTTTTACCCCCTAAGTACCTATGTTAGATAACCTTCCATATGTGAAAGGAATCTAAGTGAAGTGCATGTTCCGTACAAAGTGCATGAAAGCAAAAAATCTGAAGGCTAGGGGCCTTCAAATCATCATAAAAACCCTTACAATTTTGAAAAACTGGAGATATGTGCGGGTTACAACTCTGACAGGTACACAATGGGCTCATAATGCACAGTGAAAAGAATACTATGGAATGCATAGTGCACATAGTGTGCATCTATGGGAAATAAAATCCGTGCACTTCCTGTTACGCGTCAGAGGAGAAATTTCCAAGTGAAATACTCCTTCTCTAGCTCTAAATTTTGCCTTTGTCAGCTTGGGCTAGGCCGAGTTTGGTACCTGCAAGACAAATTGATTAAAAATAAGTGCTCTCTAAGCTCAAATAGGGTGGAATTTGATACTGATCCCCAGTATGGTCACTTATCTTTTGTGTTGGTTTTGTCACTTGGGTTAGAAAAACAAAAACACCTGCATGTCTAGATGAGCCTGCTAGACAAGACAGAAGTTTGTGAGTGGGTTAAACAAGCCAAACACATGTATAAACAAAGAAATAAAAATAAAACAACTAAGAAATAAAAGTTATAAAGCATGAGAAACTTAGAACCATAAAAATCAACCAATCACCAACATAATGCTACCAATGGATCAATATATTAGTAGGAAAAACAACGTAGAGAAAAATGAGGACTTATGAGTACCCTCTTCATCCTTGGAAGGGATATTGAGTTCCCTAATGGAGATCTCTTTATACAATGGAAGAAAATGAAAAATGGTGAAGAAACAAAATGTCTATTCCCTCAAGAGGTGAGTGGAATGGCCTATTGTAATGATGCTTGAAGGCTCCAAAGAGAAAAGAGGATTCTCGAGGGATAATTCATGTAGCATAACAATACTATGAATATATCGGTTTCTTAGTGCACCCATGGCTCTTATTTATAGAATTTCTTCAAGGAAAAATGTAATTGGTTCTTGGTGTGAACAAGGGTCCTTTTAGGGAACCCTCTAGTCCTTGACCACCCCCCCATTAAGATTTCCCTCAGATATGAAAGTCAAATCATGTTGGGAGTTGGTCCATAAGTGATTGAGGGGCTGACAAGATCCATAAATGTGTCGTTCATAGAAGTGAGAAGATTTTCTTGTACACAGTCATGCACTTGGTGCATTGTGCACTCTAAGGGATTTGTTGGGCCATGCACACTTCACACTATGTGCGCACTTCCTTTGGTGAATTTGTGCATGTCAATTTTTTACCCAATTGTATAGTTTTTTTCCTTTTGAATGCATTTCAGTGCTACAGGTGAACTAATTGATATTGACATTGTTGTATTTCTGTAACCATCTGTGTGCAATGTTACAGATGATATTTTAGTGATAACAAAAGTCTTATGAGAGCCAAGGAGCAGCAGGTGGACTTCAACATGAAGTTAATGCAAATCTTGAACATAATGGAAAATAATTTGGATAAGGAGCATGGCCCAAGAAAATCAGGAAGTGACGGTTCTCATGATTGGAAAACAAGAACAAGAAGTGTTAGTAGACATCACCATCACTCCCCAATGCATTCCAATAAGAGAGAACACAACAACTCAAGTACATCCCCTGTCAAGAAGCATAAGATGTATGGGGTGGATGAGCTACGAGGAGAAATGAAAAAAATCAAACCTCCTACATTTTATGGTGAGAACAAGAAGGATTAAGATGTCGAGACATGGTTGTTGGGCATGAGAAATTATTTTCAATTGCATAATTATTAGTCTCATGTAGAAGGAATAATTTCCATCTATCAACTCAAGGAAAAGGTATCCATGTGGTGGGATCGTCTTGTGCAGGTGCAACAAATTAAAGAGAAAAATGTTACTTCGAAGGAATTCAAGTAGTGTTTTGAAAATAAATACTTGACTAAGAGATACTATGACAAGAAAATCAAAGAGTTATTTGAACTCAAACTTGGGAGTATGACCATATATGAATATGAAAGAATATTTTTAGAACTATTGAAGTATGTTTCTTTCATAAAGGATGAGACAATTAAGATTTAGAGGTATTTGAGTGGATTTCCATCATTCATTAGTGAACAAATACAATATGATGATCCCAAAACATTGGAGGAGACCATAATGCGAGCTAAATGACTATATGATCAGCAAAACGCAAGGCCAACTTTCCAAAAATCTTGTGAAGAAAAAAATAAATTCAATATGGATCAAGGAAGAAGGGGACTAAGTCATCATTCTTCATAAATAATACTCAGGGACAACCAACTTCCATAGAACCCTGAATGACGGAGATAGGGGGTCAAAGGCCAAGGAATCCACCTATTCAAAGTTGGGGTTCTAAAGGAGATCATATGTATATAGATTGTCCTCAAAGAGGTGAAAAAGTGATGACTGTTTGCAATTTATAGCAAGCTAAAATAGTGGAAGACATGGGCAGAAATGTACCAAGGATCTATGCAGCCCTGGGCAATAAGAAAGCAGATTATCAGTCACATATGATTGAAGTGGAAGGTATGATAAAAAACCAAACCATTACTATTTTAATTGATTCAGGATCTAGTCATAGTTATATAGATCCTACGATGGTGGAAAGTTTTCATTTTCCAAGAAGCAAGCATGGAAAATCTTGGTTGGTGTAGCTGGCTACCGGAGCCAAAATAAAAGTGAATGACATGGTTAAGTCATGTCCTATGGACATGAATGGACTGAACACCAGGGAATATTTGGATATATTTTCTTTAGTTTCCTATGACTGTCTAATTGGGATGGATTGGTTGGACCCACATAATGCTATCCTATACTGTTATAACAAGGCATTTACTTGATTGGATGAGGAAGGGAACCTAAGGACAGTGTAGGAAATTCCCATGGCAGTAACCATCAGAGAAATTTCAGCATTGCAACTGAAGTAATGTTACAGAAAAGGGTGTCAAATATTTGTAGCTCATATGGAAGAAACACCTAAATAAAGGGTGTCAAATATTCTAGATTATGCAGTCCTAAAACGGTTTGAAGATTTGTTTAAGGAAATACCATGATTACCGTCTAAAAGATACATTGGTTTCTCCATAAATTTGATGTCTAGAATAGCTCCAGTATCCAATACCCCTTACAGGATGAGTACACTAGAATTGAAGAAGTTGCAAATGCAACTTGAAGAGCTTCTGAAGAAGGGGTATATACACCCAATTGTGTCACCTTGGGGTGCCCCAGTTTTATTTGTGAAGAAAAAGGATGGAACATTAATACTTTGCATTGACTTTAGGAAGTTGAACAAGGTAACTGCGAAGAATAAGTATCCTTTGCCAAGGATTGATGACCTCTTTGATTAGTTGAAAGATGAAAAAATATTCTCCAATATTGATCTCAGGTCAGGTTATCATCAAGTAAGAATTAAAGAAGAAGGCATCATCTAGAATTCTTTCAAAACAAGGTATGATCATTATGAGTTCATAGTGGTGCCATTTGGGTTATCAAATACACCACTTGTCTTCATGTGTTTAATGAATGTTATTTTCATAGAATACTTAGATAAGTTTGTCATTGTATCTTTATATGTCATTATTATATATTCTAATTCAAAGGAAGAGAATGAACAACACTTGAGGATGGTATGACAAGTATTAAGGGATCATCCGTTGTACGCGAAATTGAGCAAGTGTTCATTTTATCAGAAGAAAATTCATTATTTAGGGCATATCATTTCAAAGGAAGGGATAGCAGTGGATTCTGAGAAGATAGAGGAAATTAGAGGATGGTCAACACCAAAGAATGTGACAGAGGTCAGATCATTCATGGGCCTTGTAGGCTACTATAGTTGAATGATTCTCAAATATTGCACACCCAATCACTTCCTTGCAAAAGAAGGGTGTGAATTTTCAGTGGACATTGGATTGTGAAAAGAGTTTCCAACACTTGAAGAAATTATTAACCAGTGCTTCAATTATAAGGATTGTGGATCCAAATGAATACTTGATTGTATGCATAGATGCATGTAAAGAAGGACTTGGTGGAGTCCTCAATCAAAATGGGTTTGGTGTATTTTATGAATCAAGGAAGTTGAAGGAGCATGAAAGGCACTATGCCACTCATGATTTGGAGTTGTCAGCCATAGTGCATGCCTTGAAGAAGTGGAGGAACTACCTCATGGGGAAAAGGTTTGAGCTGAGGACAAACCATAATGGTCTGAAATATTTATTTTATCATCCAACTCTACATGCTAGGCAAAGTAGGTGGTTAGAATTTCTCAGTGAATATGACTTTGATATAAAGCATATCAAAGGGAAAGAGAACAAAGTGTTTGATGAACTCAACAGAAGAGTGCATGATTTGAATGCTACATACATTATCATATACCAATCATATTTGAAAGACATAATTTTGGAGGCAGCAAAATCAGATTTGCAATACAAGGAATTAGTGGCAAAATTACAACAAGGTATTTTGCAGCAGAAAATTGAAGACTATAAGCTATAAAATGATGAAATTTTCATGTACAGGGGAAACATTTGTGTACCAAATTTCCAGGAATTGAAAAATATGATATTGAGATAAATTCATAATGTACCTTATGTTGCACATCCAGGTTATCAAAAAACTATTGCATCTTTCAAGAGACAATATTATTGGCCAGGAATGAAGAAAGAAGTTGTTGATTTTATTGTCAAATGTTTGGAATGTCAAAAGGTAAAGGTTGATCATAGACACCCAACTAGTTTTCTATAACCATTACCCATTCCTGAGTGGAAATGAGAAGTTGTAATAATGGATTTCATCACCAAACTACCCAAAAAAAATAATCTTCATGTTTCTATTATGGTAGTGGTGGATAAGCTTACTAAAACTGACCATTTTATTCCAGTAAAGCTCACTCACAAGGAAACCAACATTGTTCATGTTTATATGAGAGACTTTATTGATTATATGGTATACCCAAGACAATTGTGTCTAACAGAGATCCAAAATTTACATCAAATTTTTGGAAACGATTATTTAAGGGATTTGGAACAAATTTGAATTTAGTACAGCTTATCATCCAGAATCAGATGGAAAAATAGAGAGGGTGAATCAAGTGATTGAGGATATGTTGAGGATGTATGTGATGGAAAAACCATCAAAATGGGAAGACTACCTACACTTAGTATAGTTTTCTTATAACAATGGGTACCAATCATCTCTAAAGATGAGCCCATTTGAGGAACTTTATTATGGAAGGTGCAACACACTGGTAAGTTGGGATAACCCAACAAATAGAGAAGTTGTTGGGCTAGAATTACTTAGGGAAATGGAAGAGAAAATGTTGAAAATAAAACAGAATTTAAAGGATTCCCAAGATAGGCAGAAAAGCTATGTTGATAAGGGAAGCACTCACATGGAATTTAAAGTGGGGGATCATGTAATCTTGAAACTAAAGGCCAACATAAGTTATCTAAAGTTGGGAATTTGTTCAAAGTTGGCAGCTCGCTATTGTGGGCCATTTTAAATCCTAGAGAGGATTGGTCATGTATCATACATGCTTGCCTTTCCTACATCAATGACCATTCATAATGTATTTCATGTATCATTGCTTAAGAAATATATCCTTAGTGATAATCATGTTATTGATTGGAATGTGATTCAGGTGGAACAAGAAGGTGCTTTCCAAGTACATCTGGTACGCATTTTGGACCGAAAAATCAAAAGGCTCTAGAATCGATCCATAGAGCTTGTAAAGGTCCAATGGACCTGGTACAGTCCTGAGGATGCAACGTGGGAGCATGAAGATGTTACGTGGGAAAAATATCCACAAATTTTTGAGGATTTGTGAAAATTTGGTTGTATATGTGTATATATTGCACTAAGGACAATGCATAAATAAGGGGAGGGGAATGTAATACCCCTAGGGCGAACCCCAATTGTAAATGTAATTGAAAATGTACTTAAGCTGGTGAGATGTTTGATATCATTTTTTCATGCACCTTTCATGGTATAGTAAGAACATGTATTGCGCACTAAAATGCTGAAGTGTGCACATTCCAGGATACCACATGCAACAAACTTAAGTGTGCACGATTTTGAGGCCATGGAGCCTTTGTGTGTATGTCATGTTTTAAAGGCTGGTGAGCCAGTTATTATAAGCTAGGAGGCTTATGTATTGAATTAGGCTGGAGATCCTAGATGCTAAAGGCCAATGAACCTATTTTTGTATATGTCTCATCATTAATATAATACATCGTTGCGTGTAGACCGACCATGATAAAAGAGTATGGGGGACTAAATTCTACTAGTTAGGGAAAGGCGGGGTATAAAATTTAAGTATAAGGGGCTAAGTTAGGGAGCTTAATCCAAAAAGGAATATTATATTAATATTCCCTAAAGTATAAAGTATGGATAATTATTTTATCCTAAGTTCTAAGGATGGGGACAAGTGGGCCAAAGTGTCTCTCAACATGACAAGTGTCAAGTTGGGAACATGCATACATATAGTTTGGACTTAGTTCATTTTCCCATTTATTCCACCATCATTCAGAGACTCATTTAGTTGTCCACCATACTCTTACCTGTACCCATACCTTCATATACATGTACCCATACCTATACTTGTATCTATACCTAGTTATCTTGGGAGTTGGACTGAAGAAGCGAGTTGTTAGGCCCGTGGGATACTGAAGAGGAGGGTTGTCAGGCCCGTTAGAAATTCTCTCTAGGTGAGAGAATTGATGGGAATTGATTTCCTGAAGGTGCCAAACTGTAGCTACATGGCTCTGAGACTTCTTGTCCAGCCTATTGTCGAAGCCCTAGAAAGGAAGTGGAGCAGTTGAAGGATTATTGAGCAGAGAAATGACACACTTCTTGGGGTGGGACATGCATGTGGGGAATGAGGGATTGTAGGTTGTTAGTTTGAGTTGGAACCTATGGAAAATTCTTTCCTTTTGTTTGAGATACATCATCCTGGTTAGGAATCCCTTTACCAAGGTGGAGTTTAGTCCTAGCTCGGGGGTGACCCACTGCTGAGAGTGATGAGCAACGTAGTCTAAGGTTGGGAGGTTCGTGGAAGGTATGCACGTAGTTGGTCATATTTTTACCAAGATAAGTGTCAATTGTGTGTTAAATTACATGTTGCATTATTATTTATGCATTTATTTTTATGTTTTTTTCCTATGTGTTGCATGTGTATTTTTATTATTATTCTATATGAATCTATGCATTTGCAGAATTCATTTGTCTATTTTAAGTTATATATATAAAGTTCTGCAAGAGTTTATGTGTGTATATGTTTAAATTTTGTATACAGTTCGAAAATGTTTGTTTGGCATATCCCAATTGAATGTTAGGGATGTTACAAGCACGACTGAAACAAACCTATGAATCAGGAATATAATCAAGTTCCACAACCAAAAATCTCCCACTTGGAGATTGATCACAATAAATCGAATGTTGTTGTACCTATTGGATTATGATCCACCTTGGACCTGGAAAATTTCTCATCTTTACCTTCATGCTTGAAGACCAACGGAAACTGAGCATGAACTCAATTTCTTCTTGGTTACTCCCTTTGTTAACATGTCTACAGGATTCTAGCTAGTATATATCTTTTCGAACTTCAAATGTCCATATTTCTATACAGATCGTATGAAATGGTACCTGAGTTTTATATTCTTATTCTTCTAATGGAATTTTGAGTTCTTTTCAAGATTAATGGCACTCTTGTTGTCACGGTACAACCTGTTATTCTCCTTCTTCTTTCCCAATTCCTCCATAAAACTTTGTAACCAAATCATCTCTTTACTATCCTCTATAGGAGCAACATAGTCTCCTTCTATTTTTTAAAGTGAAAAAACCTTTTGCAATTTCCAAATCCAACTTACTATTGTTCCAACTATAGTAAAAAGATACCCTGTGGTGCTCCTCCTGCTATCTTTATCACATGCCATATCTGAATCAACATATCCCTGTAAAACAATGTATGAACCTCCAAAACATAATGCATGAGTAGAAGTACCTCTCAAATAACTGAGAATCCACTTTACTGCCTCCCAATGTTATTTACCTGTATTTTTCATATACCTTCTCACAACTCTCACTGCATGTGCAATATCTGGTCTTATGCAAACCATCACATACATCAAGCTGCCAACTGTTAATGAATAAGGGAGCCTAGACAAGTATTCTATCTCCTTTCATGTCTTGGGACACATTTCCTTAGTTAATTTGAAATGGTTGGCCAAAGATGTACTAAATGGTTTTTCATTCTGCATTCTAAACCTCTCCAACACATTCTCTATGTACTCACCCCGAGACAATGTCAATTTGCAATTTTTCTTGTCTCTTGTTATTCTCATACCAAGGATTTTCTTTGCAACACCCAAATCCTTCATCGCAAATGAATTATATAATTTCTTCTTGAGCACATTTATATCATGCATATTATACCTTGCAACAAGCATGTCATCTACTTACAATAGCAAGATAATGTAACTTCCATTTTCTAGTCTTTTAAAATACACACAGTGATCAGAATGACATCTACTATAACCTTGTTTTGTCATAAACCTACCAAACCTCAAATACCACTGCCTTGGAGCTTTCTTTAGGACATACAAGCTCTTCTTCAAACTACATACCAAATTATCCTTTTCGTTGAACTCATACCCCTGTGGCTACTGCATATAAATATCTTCCTCCAAATCCCCATGGAGAAAAGTTGTTTTTACATCTAACTATTCAAGATGCAAATATTCTACTGCCACAAGAATTAAAATAGTCCCAATTTAAGTCATATTAACAACAGGAGAGAATATTTCATCAAAATCCATACCTTTCTTTTGTCCAAACCCCTTTACAATAAGTCTAGCGTTATATTTCGTTTTTACTCCATCTTCTTCCTTCAACCTGTAAACCCATTTATTATGCAATTCTCTTTTTCTTGCAGGAAACTGAACCAACTCCCAATTCTGGTTATTTACCAAGGATTTCATTTCATCTTTCATGCCTTGCTCCCACTTCTTTTTAGTGTCTACCTGCATTACCTCTTCATAACTTTCTGGTTCACCACAATCAATCAACAACAAATAATACAGTGAAGGAGACTATCATTCAGGGGGTCTACTTAACCTATTAGATATTATAACAACCCTTGTAGGAGTTTGAGGTATATGTTTCTCCTATTGTTGTACATTTTGATTTTTTGGAACCTTTGGAATTTCTTTTTCTATGATCTCATCAAGCATTGTGTATTCTGGTTTTTCGATTTCATGTTTCTTTCCCTGCAACTAATATTTGACCATGACCTTCTCATTGACTATGATATCTCTACTCCTAATGATTTTGTGATTTTCATAATACCATAAGAGATAACCAAAATCATTAACACTGTATCCAATAAAGGTACACTTCTTGGATTTTGCCTCAAGCTTTGTTCTATTTTCTATATCAACATGGACAAATGGTTCACAACCAAAAGTATTAAAAAAAGAATAGTTTACGTTTTTACCTGTCCATGCCTCCTCTGGAATTCCACCATCCAAATAAATTGAAGGTCCTTTATTTATTAAGTAAACATCAGTGTCTAGAGAATATTCACATAGTTGTAAGGGAAACCCAACATGAAATCTCATACTCCTTGCACGCTCCATGATTTTCCTGTTCATCCTTTCTAACCCACCATTTTTTTGTGGTGTTCCTGGAACTATTTTCTCTCTATGAATCCCATGGTATGAACAGTAATCATCAAACTCATTGCTGAAATATTCACCTCCATTGTAGGATCTGAGAAACTTCAACCTTTTTCCTGTCTCATTCTCAACCAAATACTTCCATTTCTTAAAAGTATCAAAAACATAATATTTTTGTCGAATGCAATAAAACCAAGTTTTTCTAGTGGCATCATCAATGAAAGTAACATAATAATGAGAGCCACCAAGAGATGATACCTGAGTTGGTCCCCATATATCTATATGCATAAGATCTAACCTTTCACTCTTCTTTTCTTTTCCAACTCTCAGAAATTTGACTCTCTTCTTTTTTGCATAAACACAGTGCTCACAGAAATCCAAATCAATTTGTTTAAGATCTGGAAAAAAAAATTTGCGAAGTATATATATCCCCTTCTCACTCATGTGTCCAATACGATGATTCCACAGTGTTGTATCCACTCCTATAGAACCTAAAGAGATATAAGATTCAGTATTAACAATACATAAATACAATGTACCTACCTTCTCTCCTTTTTCTATCACCAGTGATCCTTTGGTGACCTTCCATGCCTTATCTGTAAATATAGATATATAGCCTTCACTTGCCAACTTCCTTGTTGAAATTAATTTTTCCTTAGACCTGGAACATATATTACCTATTTCAACAACCATTTGTTTCCATTCTTTTTATTTAGTTGTACCTTACCCATTCCAACAATTTTTCATGGTGCATCATCACCCAAATGAACCTGCCCATAATCACCTTGAACATAATCTAGAAAAAAATTCCTATGGGGTGTGCATGAAATAAATCCCTTGACTATACTACCCAAGACTCAAAAATATTATCTACAAAAAGAATCAAAGCATCTTGTAACACATCACTTGTTACATTTTCTTCCTGATTTTTCTCCTGTTTTCCATCTCTTTGTATCTTTGGATATCTGCAGTCTTTCTTCATATGTATTTTCTTCCCACAATTCTAGCACTCTATCTTTCCAAGTATGTATTTGGATCTTCCCTTCCTAGAATTCCCATTGTTCCCTGAGCCATTTCCTCTATCATTTTTTCTTCCTTTGTTCTCCATGGTCAATGTGTTTCCTAATGTCTCACCTGTGATTTTTCGTCGCATTTCCTCTCTAAGGATAGCACCAACGACATCATCAAATTTTAGAGTGTTTGAACCAGAGACAGAGTTACTTACATCCATGGCCAAGCCATTCCAACTTTCTATAAATGACCACAAGATTATAAGATTCCTAACCTCATCATCAAATTCCACTTTTATAGAACTCAGTTTATTAGTAACTGTATTAAATTCAATTAAATGATATGCAACATACCCACCTTCTGACATATTCATATTAAATAATCACTTCATTAGAAATACTTTATTGGATGTCGAGGGTTTTTCATATAGTTTAGCTAATGGGTCCATCAACTCCTTTGTTGTCTTTTCTTATGAAATATTGAATGTCACCGATGCTTCCAAGCTCAGTTGTGTCATTCCTATTGTCTTTCTATCAAGAACCTCCCATTCTTTGTCCTTCATTGCCTTCGACTTCTTTGCTATTCTGCCCAATGGTGGGAATAGATCCTTATGATATAAATAATCTTCCATCTGCATCTTCCATAAATGGTATTTTTGGCTGTTAAATTTCTTGACCCTAAACTTTCCATCTTCCGCAATTTCTCCCACTCAAACCAAGAACCCTCTTTTCATGTGAGTTACCTTTCTCTCTAATACCAGTTGTTGGAAAAACAAGATCGTAGAGAAATAAAATAAAACAAATGTGGAAATAAAAACACAGAAGATACAAAATACAATAAAGACAGAAATATATGTGGTTCACCCACTGTGGGATATGTCTACTAGATAAATTTCTAAGTTCTTCCTTTTATTATCCAACAAAATGGAGGGATACAACCTACAACACACTCATTGTAACTTCCTCTTCTTTCTCTCACAGTCTCATCTCTCATAATACAATATTCACAATAATACATAGCCACAATATAATTCCCTCATAAAAGAGAGTTTTATTTTAGGGAAAACAACCCTAACAGAAGTTCTACCATCATATTTTCAACATTATAATGAATGGTCCAAATTGACTAGGAAATTACAATATTTTACAAGGAAAATTTTCCCAAAATTTTTCTTCAGGGGTGTTTCCCCCGAATCCCCCGTCGATGATAGGGGGGATACAAAAATTGTCGCCACCCTCGTCCCACCCTCGCCCCACCCTTCCCTAG
>SNQJ01S0054843.1:44687-57645 GCA_010110895.2 Picea sitchensis | reverse complement strand
AGGGAAAGAAAATTTCCCTGAGTATGGCTAGGAGGAAACCAGTTGGCCTCATGAGAGTTGGCATGGAAAGGTATGGGAGCTAGAGAATGATTTCATTCATCGAAACTAAAAATATGGTTAGGTATACTTTTGGAGTTTTTTTTTTAATTTTCTTAGGAATTGTGAAATTTTTATTGTTGATGATTTTGTTGTGTAAAATAAATTATTGGTTCTATTTGTACATAGTATATACATTCTATTTTTTTCTCTTAGTAGTTACATATGAAATTTAGCTTTCTAGACTAAATATATATAGAAACAAGTGTTGCATGGAAGCTTAGTCCCTGCCAAGTATATTTGGGAATGGAGATGATAGTTGGCAGCTTATAATTATTCATGATGATGATTTTTGGAAGATGGGGAGAGACGAGGAATATTGTTAAAAAAACATAAATTAACAGTATCGTAAGTAAAGGGTAATTAGAATAGGTATTTAACAAGAAGGAAATGAAAGTTGAAATATGTAAAATTAAATGAAAAAAAAACAACTAAAAAAATATATTAGAAAGTTATGTTCAATTGTTTTTAGAAATGAAATGATAAGAAAATTGAAAATATTAAAATCTATATTGAAATTACATTGAATACTAATTTAAGATATAACTTATATCTTACTTTACAGTTATTTAAAAAGAATCTACCCAGGAATAGATGGCAGGAACAAACAAATTAGTATGAAATGGAATCTTCCCATAAAGTAATATGAAACATAACATGTGAATAAGATATCTGATAATATAATCTGACGTAAATCGCGGTTTAATGCATTTTAATCGGAGATGTTCTCTAGGTATTATCTTATTAATTAGTAATCAAAGCATAATTAATCTGCATTGGGAAGGGAGTGAAGGTGTCGGAGATGGAAGTGAGTGATAAATGGTTTGAAAATTTTAAAGATTGTTAGTTCGAGGAGTGCGAGGTGGAATTGTAGATCACAGAAGTTTTGGGTGCAAGATGTATATCATGGAACACGGGGAATGAGAGTTCGATAACGCCAGTCTGGGAACCTGTGACTATAAATTTGGAAAAGTATGGAAAGAAAGGGCGGTTGGTTGGACTCGCATAAATCATGGTTTAATGTGTATTAATGGGAGATGTCCTGGAGGTTTTCGCGTAAATCGCAGTTTAATGCATTTTAATGGGACATGTCCTAGAGGTTTTCTCTTATTAATGCCAATCCTTTCAAACTTGTGTGGTGAGTTGTCACTAAGAAAAGCATAATTAATGTGCATTGGGAATGGTGTGAAGGTGGTGGGGATGGAAGGGAGTGATAAATGCTTTGAAACGTTTTGTGAACCCGTGTAGAGTGAAGATTGAGAGTTCGAGTGTGGGGTGGAATTGTAGATAACAAAAGTTTTGGGTGCAAGATGTATATCATAGAACATGGGGAATGAGAGTTCGATAGTGCCAAGCCAGGAACCTGGGGCCATAAAATTGGCTAAGTATGGAAAGGAAGGGAGATCGGTCGGGCTCCCGCAAATTGCGGTTTAATGCATATTAATGGGATATTTCCTCGAGGTTTTCGCTTATTAATGCCAATTTATTCAAACATGTGTGTTGGGTTGTCAGTAGTAAATTCATAATCAATGTGCATTGGGAAGGGCGCGAAGGTAGTGGGGATGGAAGGGAGCGATCAATGCTTTGAAATATTTGTGAACCCGGGTAGAGTGAAGCTTGCGAGCTGGAGGAATTATAGACCACGAAAGTTTTCGGTGCAAGATGTATATCACGGAATTGTAGATGATGAAAGTTTTGGGTGAAATATTTATAATAGCACCAACCCAGGGACTGGCGGCCATAAAGTTTCCTAAGTATGGAATTGTAGATCATGGAAGTTTTGGGTACAAGATGTATATCACAGAACATGAGGAATGAGATTTTGGTTGCACCAACCCTAGAACCGACGGCCATAGAATTGGCTAGGTATGAAAAGCAACGACAGTCGTTTGGGCTCTCGTAAATCATGGTTGAATACATTTTTTTCTTATTAATGCCAATAAGAGAACCTCTATGTTGAGTTTTCGCTAGTAAAATCATAATGAATATGCATTGGGAAGGGACGGAATGTGGCAGGTATTGAAGAGAGCGATAAATG
This sequence comes from Picea sitchensis, assembly GCA_010110895.2. Lineage (NCBI taxonomy): Eukaryota > Viridiplantae > Streptophyta > Pinopsida > Pinales > Pinaceae > Picea > Picea sitchensis. The sequence goes on along the minus strand of SNQJ01S0054843.1, from coordinate 55,511 downwards.
GTTTGAAAAATTTGTGAACCTGGGTATAGTGAAGCTTGCAAGTTCCAGGAGTCCGGGATCGAATTGTAAATCATGGAAGTGTTGGGTGAAAATTGTATATCACGGAAGTGTTGGGTGCAAGATGTATATCACGGAACATGGGGCATAAGAATTTGATAGCGCTAAGTCGGGACCCCCTGGTGAGATAATTGGCTAAGTGTTGAAAGGGACAGCTATCATTCGGGCTCATGATGTGATGATATAGATGGAGATGAGGATCTGGCAGTCTTCTAACCCAGAACCCACAACCAATCGAAGAGCTTAAGAAATCCAGGTTCAAGTTTAAAGATATTTTGTTTATATTTATTTAAAATGTATTCATAATAATGTATCTTAATAGATTATGTGTGGTCCAAATGTAAACCATGTTCCAATTTGAAGAGTTTTTTGGCTCGCAAATTTTGCTCAAACCCATAAGCAATAGACAAAAAATATATGACTTAACATTTTGTATATGGAAGCATATTCTGAAATATAGGAAGCTATAATATATGCACAATATTAAACAGGAACATGTCCCCAACATGTATAGGGAAATGAGTTAATTTAAAAAAAAAACAATACAAAATTCAAAAAACAACTCCAAACATTGAAGATCACCATAGAACAACCTCAAATAGTTTATATTCATATAAACTGGGTTACAAAATACATTTGAGAATATTTCCCAAACTAGTTGTCTTAGAATTTGTAAAAGAATATATAGTTCAGTACATATTCTGTGAAATATAAATGTGTTTGCCATAATGACTAGGATTGGGGCTCCCGTGAACTACAAAGCAAAGATGTACAAGAATCAATATTGTAGAAAGAAGAAAGTTGGCGATGGAAAACAACAAGACATGGCAAGAAGAATGAGAAAATTGTCAGTCCTTAGTTAAAGCTTTGTATTTAAAGATATAGAGTAACTGGATGAAGACATCAACAAAGACAGAAGAATGTGATCATTATCAAATTACTATGATGGTGTCCCATGCATTTTCATGTGCTCGTTGATGTCCGTTTATGGCTTTCCTCGACAGTTATGGGAACCGTGTGAAGAATCCTTTGCCCTTCATTGGTAATCTTGTCGACAACCTTTTTGAACCACTCTTCGATGTAGCTCCTCATGGGCGTCACGTTGATTTCATGTCGGATTTTTATATTGAAAAATTGACTTTCCAAGTCCCTTAGATCAATGGAGAGGTTGTGCAATGCTTGTTGAATATCTTAGTTTTTAATCGAATAACCGACTAGCCAGTTTTTCACGTCATCTTCACCATATTCAAGAATGCCATATAAATTTTCAAATGACGGTATTTTATAGATATGAAATTGATCATCAAATGCTTTCTTGGTTAAAAACAATGATTTAAATATCAATTTATGGTCTTGGACTTCATTGGTGTTTCCAGCTAGATATATCTCAGTTAGCTTCTTGAGTAGTTTGTCTCTTCTAGATATGGCCTAGCTACATGCTTGAACGATACCATTCAGTTTCTTTACCTTTTCTTTCTAGCATGTGTTTAGTTGTTCTATTCGATCCGGGGAAGGGAGATCCTCCTCTCTTCTTCTAAATTCCGTTATACAAGTAACTTTAACACCAAATGGTACAACTACAACGGGGTAGAAACTATTGGTCTCTAAATATGTCCTAAAAAGAAATTTAGTCTAACATTAATTTTATCAACCGAGGATTCGTCTTTTCTCTCAAGATTGTTAGCAAAGTCTATGCAGATAGTTGTATAGGTTTAAATCGTGTAGATAGTTCAGTTACAACAAATCTGAGTCTATCTAAATTACGACAGTAATCAAGTTCTTAATGCATTAACTACAAACTCTGAAACCCATAACTCAATTAACAGAAAATATATTCTGAGCAATAACACACCATGAAACAAAACATCAATTAATTATTGAATTCATTCATCTATCCAAGAAACAACAATTTAATCTACAAAACCATTTAATGAGTCAATATCTCAATGATTAATTAATCTATTGGAAAGGAACAATGATCCACTAAATATTTAAGAAGGAACAACAAATGTGAATTAAACGAAAGGAACATCAAATGTGAATTTAATGAAAGTAACAACAAATGAAAATTTAATGAAAGGAACCCACAAACGATAAATTGATAGAAATCAGTATTGGAACAACAATCGATAATCTATTCTCTGCAAATGGAACAACACAACCAATTCGTAAAAACAACACATGAGTGAATTTATTCTAACTGTTGAAGGAAATATCAAATCACAGATTTATAATAGAATTGATAAGATTACCGATAAGACAGTATCTCATGTCGACTGCACCCACGGTCTTCACAAGATACTGTTAAGAAAACTCAGTACACAGAAATGATCAAAACGCGTGAAGATTCCATTAATTTCATAATTGACAAGTCATTTACAATGGGATTGTTGTACAGAGTGTCAACAATTAAGACATCTTAATTCTGGTATCCCTCTCTATCGTTCACTCTTCTTTATATATTACAATGAGATAAGTAAATTAAGCTATCCCTAGGATCGAGATATCCTCAAGATTGCTTTTACTATTTATGAAGATTGCAATATAAAAAGTCAATCTTCTTTTGAACTATTTTGTGACTAATTTATTCGATCTTCAATGGTCTTTGCATCTTCATGATCTTCTTAATTATCTTTATTTAACAACAATTGTCCATTTCTACATAAAATCAAAACAATTCAAAACAAAGTTCAGAAAATATATACTATCATTTAATATTTTTTCCTAAGATCTTTTTTAATCATTTTCTTCCCTAATTTCTTCAAACTAATAGAAAAGTCAACAAAGAGTATATCATAAACCAAAGTAACAAGGAGAATATTTATACCTTTTTCTCACCCCAACATACCCCCCATCTTACTTTTTTGCATGTCCTCATGAAACAAGAAAGTTCATATGCAAAGTAGTGATACTGAAGGGTGGATAGGTCTCCTCTCTAGGCCTCTAAAACCCATTGTTACCTTTAAGCTCTTCAAAAGCAACGTCTTATTTTTTCTTATGGATTTCATAAACAATCTGATAACCCTTTGGAGGATACCAAATAATGAGGGTACTGTACCTGCATCCAATCCAGGAAGGCCCTTCTTCCATGATCATTTTTGCATACCTTTCTAATCTGAGAACAACTTCTTCAAAATTCCTAAAACCAAACGTTTCCTTGTTCTTGATTTCATTTGAAGAAACACTCCATCTTAATTTGGCAGCAGAAAGGGATTCTTCTTTAATTTCTCCAAAATATTGTAGCCCTGAATGTACAACATGTCTATGGAGGGGAGCTAAAGATTCCAAAACGTTCTCCCTCTTCATAAATGTTCTATGTTTCATAATGGTGTCAAAGGGTTTAGAAGGTTATCCTCTGACCCATAGGTCTAGCCCATTTTCTCTTTTCATGAAGACCTTATGTTCCTTGGCCCACCTAAGTTGATTTTTGGCAAAAGATAAAAAGGCATGAAACTGGATATCCCCAGTGAATGGATTAGGGTTCTCATCTCTGTTGTCTTCTAGAATAAAATTATGAATATATAATTCACACAAAAATTATTGTACTGCATCCTCTTGTTCTTTAAAACATGAAAAAAAAATAGAGACAGTGGTAAACTCAGAAGGCTTCCCTACCCTAATGGATTTCACTTTTAATACTAGATAACGTTCCAATAAAAATAGGGCATAATTATTAGCAGGGGCCCTGCAAGCTAATATATCAGAATAAATAGAGAAAAAAAATTATTTGCTCCAAAGCTCCATCAAGCTGACCCTGCACCTTCTTTATCTTTTATTTTTCTCTGATGAGATCAACAAAGATTTCATTTTTAGTTGTTGACATGGCTCAGAGTTGTCTGAAAACTTTTTGGTGCTCTGTTACTTCCACCATTTCATTTTGGCATTGGGTTAGGGTATGCTGGGATTGTTCCAATTCTGCTTCCAACCTTCTAATAGTGACATCTTGTTCAAGGGAATGAAATAATTCTTTAGTCTGAACAATTGTTTCTACTATTACTGGAGCATTTTTCTGAGTTTCTGTTTCAACTGGTTCTAAGGGAGAAGGAAAATCTATTTGTGTTTCAATAGAATTAGTGAGAATTTCCCTTCTAGGAAGTGGATTTATTCCCTGTATTCTAACCCTCCTGGATTTCTTCTTCTTAAGGGATTTTTCAGATTGTTCCAGCTGCTTATTAAGTTGTCTAATTTTTTCTTTCAATCTGCCAACTTTGTTTATTTTCTTGACCCTCTTCCTCAATGTCTTGTTTTCATGTTCTAGTTTTCTGATTTTGTTATTTCCTTTTTCTTTTGTTTCTTTATGTCCAAGGGGAATTTCAAGGCCTTCCCCACATTGATCAATTGACAATTCATTCCCCATATCATTTGGGTGCTCTTGTTTCTCTAAGGGATTTTTCTCATTGAACTGAGTTTCTGGTTGTTCTGCTACCTCAAGATAGTCCCTCATAGGAGAGGATGGAATATCCATATCAGGAAGATCAAAGATAGAGTTTGAAGGAGGAGAGGTTGGATCTTGGGGTTCCTCTGGCCCGTCTTTATATTCAGTAAGCGATATTCCCAAATTTCCCAATACTTGGAACATCTCCTCTTCATAACTTCTGAAGAAATCATCTTGCTTCCCTACAAGGTTTTCATGTGATGGATCTTATGCTTGCACAGTTTCCTGAGTGCTTTCAGGTTGTATTGTCGCTCTATCCTTTCTTCTTTTAACATAGGAGGTTTCAAGAACATAAATTATTCGTTGTCTTTTCATTTTTGATGTTCCTGCTTGCATGCTATGCATTTTTGCCAGCTGAATAAGATCTATTTCCATTTCAGGTTGGGTGGTTGGTATTTCTATTTGGGCATTATCTCCCTCTAGCTGGGCTGCCTCAATTCCTTGTGGAGGAATTTCATGGTGGACTTCTAGTTTCTCAATTTGCAAGGGTTTATCGAGCTCAATTAGGCCCCCCCACATTATTTGTGTATCATTTAAGGCCGTGTCTACTATCAATTTTACTAACCCATGACGACTAATTACGTTAGCAGGGTCTTTGGATATTTGTGTTCTTCCAGTGACCTCATGCAGCATGTTATTAAAAAATAATGGTATATTTAATATTAAGTGTTGTTTTAACACTGCCAACAATTTGAGGTGGCGAAGTCTCACCACATCATATCACCCGTCGCATGTAATGTATCTTTGCACCATGCCTACTAGCTCCCTCCAAGGTTCACTAAGAGCAATCGGGTTGAGGCCTTTTCCTTTCTTGTCAAATTCCTCCCCTGGTTCTACAAAGGATTCCACAGCTTCCTGGAGTGTTGTGTATTTACCAGTCCATTATGTTCCTTTGTTTGGAAATCTTGTTACCTCGTCTATGATGGAATCAATGACTGGTATTTGTATGCCCCAAATTACTGAGACTCCCCCTTGTAGATTTTGGAAGAATGTTAGTGAAACCTTTATATCAAATCCCAGTCTGTTAAATTAATGTGTCCACCCTAAACAGTGTAGAATTTCCCTTGCTTGATCAGTCACTTGCAGAAATGTAGGATCACGGTGAATAATTCGGCCACCCATATCTTCTGTAAGTAAATCAACACAACTATCGTTCCCACCTGTAAAACTAGTTAGACCAGCCTGTAAAAGAAAGTTACTAGAAATGGTAAAAATTACAGAACAACAAGGGTATATAAAAATACGTAATTTCCCATTATTTGTAATCATTATGGCTTATCGATAATCATTCGTAATGTCCACCCCCCAATGAGTGAAAGGTCAACCTCGGCCGATGATATGTGTGAATGTAATAATGATGGTCAGTCAAGTGAGGGATAATTATTGTGTTGTCATCGTTGGGAGAACGACCGTTAATAACTTTCAAAGCAAATTAATGTTAACCATGAACAATAATCACATCTTTTGTAGAAAGTGCAAGTCCAAATACCAATATCTAATGTGTTAAGGAATAAATTATGAATATTCCTAATATGTCCATGTTTTATAAATATGCCACATGTCATAATTTTGTTATCCTCCCTTGTTTTGAATATAGAAGAATGATAGACTCTTTTTTTAAGAAAGGAAATCTATGAGCACAATAAAAACTTAGCGAATTAAGATAAACTTCAATACCATAGGAAGAGCCACTGCTGCTAGTAGGCATCCATAGCCTCGAAAGTGTTTCCATTTAACCCATAGATGAGCCAGTATCCTCAATAAATACTTTGAACAATCTTTTCCCAAAAAGGCCACTATCCTGATCTGGTAGCCAAATAACAACAATGCCACTCACTAGATCCTAACAAAGTGAACAATACAGCTCGTGATGAGACCTTTTGTCCTTTGACCCTAAATTCCAAATGCCATTTCCCTGGTGTGGTAGCCATAGTGGGAATGACACTTATGTTAATCTCTTATGATCATGGTAGGTTGGCTCATGATGAGACCCCCTATCCTTTTTGGGAGAAGGTTTTTTTCTTTTATTATATTTATATTTATTTATTTTAATATTTCTTATTATATATATATATATATATATATCTTTATTAAGGGAGGCTCATCTACTCCTTAAGAGTGTGGGATGGCATAAGAAGTGTAAGAATTCCAAGTAAAAATGTGACTTAGACTCCTTATTATGATGTGAAGGAAAATTATCATTCAAGTATATGTATATATAGGTAAAAGAAACGAATTATGGTGGTTATGGATTATGAACAATATTAAGATAATTCAGAAAAATCAACCCATAAACAATTGATAAGGTATGCTAGATATTTCTCAAAAATAAAATGAGAAATCGTTACCATGATGATTAGAAGTGATGTTGTTGAAAATTATTTAGTGAAGTTCATACCAAAGGAGTAGCTAAATGTATCATGACTAGTCATAAAAATAGCACGTGTTGTTGGTGGAAACTAAAATCATTACTTTCAAGGGAAAGGAACAACAACAGGAACAACCTCAAAAGGAACAACTGTTGTTTCTTTCGAATGAACGACGCTACCTGAAAAGGGAACAACAATCACAACAATGGGAATGACAGTTGTTACATTTGAATGAATGACACTACCCACAAAGGGAACAACAATCACAACAAAGGGAATGGCATTTGTTACGTTCGAATGAACGATACTACCCGCAAAGAGAACAACAATCACAACAAAGGGAACGACAGTTTTTACGTTCAAAGAAGATGACAATGATGTTCAAATTTAACCGTCTAATTAAGTAATTGGATACCTCCCGCAAAACATTTTTCTTTAGCGAATCTAGGATTGATTAGTCATCAAAAAAACTCATTTAATTTTACGGGTAGTTTTATTCAATGATTGGGGGTATACAATATATTTTATGGTTAATGGTGTCATGCATTCATTTCTATTTACTACAGTCATAGCTGCACATTCTTTAGTGCAGTCACCAGACTTTTGTTGTGAAACATGACATATTCATATCCTGTATAAAACAAGGTTTATATTAGATAGATTTTTCAAAGTAAAACAAGAGCAATTTGGAGTTTGAATAAGGAATATAAAAGAGTGTTAATTGTATTTCATTACAGTCATCCTTTCTAGTTTTGTTTTCCAAATCTCTTTATAGTGACTTTACTAGAAAGTAAAAACTTAAAACTCAATCAAATCTTTAAAGAAAAATATATACAATATGTGTAGTGCTAGAAAAAACAACAATTTCATGGAGTTGAAGCTATTGGGTTACCTTCCCATCCAACTAAAATATGAACATTAGGATCATTAATTAATTCTTGGAAAAATGATTCTTTTGAAAGCAACTGATGGTAGAGCCGTAGACGATGTCCATTTACCAGAAAAGGAGAACCATACATGTTGATGGTAACTAAAGTGACAGTTCCATTATCATGGAATTCCTTGATTTCATACTGTCCCAACCATCTTTTCTGCAAATTCCCAGGAAAATCATGAAATATGGAATCATAAAGAAGTGCCCAATCACCTTTCTGGAAGGATTTCTTCTTGTTATGCTTGTCATTCCACCTATCTCTCTACTATTGAATAACAATTGTGCACTGAAGGGAAAATAAGTGTGATTCATCTAACTCATTGAGTTGTTGCAAACGCTACATGTGTGCTTCCGTAAGATCCAACCCAATTTCCTAGGCCATTTTTAGAGTCTTGATATCAAATTCAATTGGAAATATATGCTATTTTCCAAAGACTAGGTGATAAGGAGAGTAGCCAGTAGTGTTACGCCATGTTGTGTGATAGGCCCATAAGACATTTGGAAGCATGGATGCCCAATTTTGATGGTTTGGTGAGATTGTTTTTGTCAATATTTCCTCCAAGACTTTATTGGTACTTTCCACATGTCCATTTTCCTGGGGGTGGTATGGGGAGGTAACCCTATGTTTAATGTGATAATTGGGCAAGGTGGTCGAGATTTTATGTGCTGTAAATTGTGACCCTTCGTCTGTGATTACTTCCCTGGGTAATCCATAGCGTACAAATAGTTCAAAGAGAAATTTAATTATTGCTTCTTCAGTTGCGTTTGGAAAGGCTACTACTTCTACCCACTTGGTCATATATTCTGTTGCAACTAGTATATAAGACTTTTAGTTTGATTTTGGGTTAAAGGGACCAACAAAATACAGTGCCCATCTCTCGAAAGGTTCTGACACCACTTGTGGTTGTAGGGGAATGTCATCAGCTTGGCCTGGTCGGCCCATCCTTTGACATTTATCACAAGCATGGAGATACTTCTTTACATCTTTAAAGATCGAGGGCCAATAATAACCCATCTGTAAAATCTTATGCCCAGTTCTGCAGTCTGCAAAATGTCTTCCACAGGGATCATCATGACACGCCTTCAAGACATCATGAATTTCATCCTCTCTAATACATCTTCAGATCTAAAGATCAGACCCTGTGTGGAAAATATATCCACCAATCCATGTGAACTGTGCACTGCGCTGAACAAACAATTTATTTTATCTTGATGACAGGTGCACTAGAAATTTCCCAACTGCCAGATAATTCACCACATCGGTGTACCAAGGCGTCTTAGTAGTTACAGAAAACAAATGTTCTTCTGGAAATTGGTCCTTGATTGTCAAAGAGTTATCTGTCTTGGGTATATGACACAAAAAATCTGCAAGAAGATTTTCTCTTCCCGGTTGATCCTTAATGGTTATGTTGAATTCCTGAAACAAAAATAACCACCGAGTAACTTGTCCATTAGTAATTGGTTTGTTGACTAAATATATAATAGAAGAGTGATCAATATACAAAATTATTGGATAGCCTATTATGTAGTGTCAAAATTTATTAATAATGTATAACGGGCAAAACTTTTTTTCTGTTACTGTGTAATTTAATTCGGCAAGGGTAAGATTTTTTCTAATAAAATAAATAGCATAAAGTTTCTTGTCTTCTTCATGTCCAAGGAAAGAACCTATAGTGATATCTGATGTGTCTGACGAGATGTGAAATGGTAACTTCCATTTTGGTCCTCTCAGCACCGATGTTGTTGAAATTAACCTTTTAAGCTTTGCAAATGAAACATCACACTTATCAGACCACTGAAATTCCACATTACTAGTTAAAGCATGTAAAGGTGCATCTATTCTTGAAATTTTTTCTATGAATCTGCAATAATAACCTGCACAGCCAAGGAAACTACGTACCTCAGTCTGTGTACGAGGTGTAGGCAATTTAAGGATTACCTCTATCTCTGTTGGGTCTACCTTGATTCCATCTATAGAAACATAGTGTCCTAGTACCACACCTTCAGTCATCATCATATGAAATTTCTCATGACTCAAACATAGCCTAGTAGCAATGCATTGTTCTAGTACATTCTTCATATTTCTTAAAGCTTGATCAAAGTCAGTTCCATAAGGGGTAAAATTGTCCATGTAAACATCAAGTCCTTCATTATTAAATTAGAAAATATGCTTAAAATAACTCTATGGAATGTAACTGGAGTATTACATAACCCAAAGGTAAATACTCGATATGCGAAGTTACCCCAAGGAAATGTAAATGTAGTTTTATCCTGGTCTTCCGGAGCAATCTAAATTTGATTATAACAACTAAATCCATCTAGGAAGGAGAAAAATTGCTTCCCTGCTAAAGTATCAAGGACCTGATCAATAAAACGTAGGGGAAAATGTTCCTTCTGGGTATCTTTATTGAGTTCTCTATAGTCTACACAGATTCTCCACTTGCCATTATTTTTAGGGACGATTACCAGTGGGGAGATCCACTGGCTGTCTGAAATAGGATATATGAAATCTACATCCAAAAGTTTCTGTAATTCTTCTTTGACATTGTCCCTCAGATGAGGGTTTAATCTTCGTTGGGGTTGTCGGATGAGTCATGTATCTTTTTCAATATAGATATGATGTGTACATAGTTGGGGATGAATTCCCTTCATGTCAGGATACTCCCAAGAAAAATCATGTTGGTAATTAGAAAGGATCTTAATTAATTTTTGTTGTCATTGTTCATTCAAATTGGTGTTAATATTTAGAAATATTCTTGGTGCAATTTCAACTATAATGTTGTTATGGACAACAGTAGTGGGAATCTGTTGCTCCATCAATTCTTCCAAAGGATCTCCCTATGCTTCATTATCTAAAACATCTTTTAGCATTTGAAATGTTGGGTTACCTATGACAGTTGGGATGTTAATGAAGTTGTTGATCACATCATATTCTAGTTGGTTTTTTAGCCCAAGATCTTCTTCTAGTGTGGGAGGAGGGTGTAGGTTTTCTTCTGGATATCTAGGTGGTTGAAACTATTGGTGTCTGA
>SNQJ01S0054843.1:0-44677 GCA_010110895.2 Picea sitchensis | reverse complement strand
TCTTTCATATTCATATATGGTCATACTCCCAAGTTTGAGTTCAAATAACTCTTTGATTTTCTTGTCATAGTATCTCTTAGTCAAGTATTTATTTTCAAAACACTACTTGAATTCCTTCGAAGTAACATTTTTCTCTTTAATTTGTTGCACCTGCACAAGACGATCCCACCACATGGATACCTTTTCCTTGAGTTGATAGATGGAAATTATTCCTTCTACATGAGACTAATAATTATGCAATTGAAAATAATTTCTCATGCCCAACAACCATGTCTCGACATCTTAATTCTTCTTGTTCTCACCATAAAATGTAGGAGGTTTGATTTTGTTCATTTCTCCTCGTAGCTCATCCACCCCAGACATCTTATGCTTCTTGACAGGGGATGTACTTGAGTTTTTGTGTTCTCTCTTATTGGAATGCATCGGGGAGTGATGGTGATGTCTACTAACACTTCTTGTTCTTGTTTTCTAATCAGGAGACCCGTCACTTCCTGATTTTCTTGGGCCATGCTCCTTATCCAAATTATTTTCCATTATGTTCAAGATCTGCATTAACTTCATGTTGAAGTCCACCTACTACTCCTTGGCTCTCATAAGACTTTTGTTATCACTAAAATATCGTCTGTAACACTACACACAGATGGTTACAGAAATACAACAATGCCAATATCAATTAGTTCACCTGTAGCACTGAAATGCATTCAAAAGGAAAAAAAATATACAATTGGGTAAAAAATTGACATGCGCAAATTCACCAAAGGAAGTGCGCACACAGTGTGCAGTGTGCATGGCCCAACAAATCCCTTAGAGTGCAAAATGCACCAAGTGCATGACTGTGTACAAGAAAATATTCTCACTTCTATGAATGACACATTTATGGATCTTGTCGGCCCCTCAATCACTTATGGACCAACTCCCAACATGATTTGACTTTCATATCTGAGGGAAATCTGAATGGGGGGATGGTCAAGGACTAGAGGGTGCCCTAAAAGGACCCTTGTTCACACCAAGAACCAATTACATTTTTCCTTGAAGAAATGCTATAAATAAGAGCCATGGGTGCACTAAGAAACCGAGATATTCATAGTATTGTTATGCTACATGAATTATCCATCGAGAATCCTCTTTTCTCTTTGGAGCCTTCAAGCATCATTACAATATGCCATTCCACTCACCTCTTGAGGGAATAGACATTTTGTTTCTTCACCACTTTTCATTTTATTCCATTGTATCAAGAGATCTCCATTAGGGAACTCAATATCCCTCCCAAGGATGAAGAGGGTACTCATAAGTCCTCATTTTTCTCTACGTTGTTTTTCATACTAATATATTGATCCATTGGTAGCATTATGTTGGTGATTAGTTGATTTTTATGGTTCTAAGTTTCTCATGCTTTATAACTTTTATTTCTTATTTGTTTAATTTTTATTTCTTTGTTTATACATGTGTTTGGCTTGTTTAACCCACTCACAAACTTTTGTCTTGTCTAGCAGGCTCATCTAGACATGCAAGTGTTTTTGTTTTTCTAACCCAAGTGACAAAACCAACACAAACGATAAGTGACCATACTGGGGATCGGTATCAAATTCCACCCATTTGAGCTTAGAGAGCACTTATTTTTAATCAATTTGTCTTGCAGGTACCAAACTTGGCCTAGCCCAAGCTGACAAAGGCAAAATTTAGAGCTGGAGAAGGAGTATTTCACTTGGAAATTTCTCCCCTGACGTGTGACAGGAAGTGCATGGATTTTATTTCCCATAGATGCACACTATGTGCACTGTGCATGCCATAGTATTCTTTTCACTGTGCATTCTGAGCCCATTGTGTACCTGTCAGAGTTGTAATCCGCACATATCTCTAGTTTTTCAAAATTGTAAGGGTTTTTATGATGATTTGAAGGCCCCTAGCCTTCAGATTTTTTGCTTTCATGCACTTTGTAAGGAACATGCACTCCACTTAGATTCCTTTCACATATGGAAGGTTATCTAACATAAGTACTTAGGGGGTAAAAATAACCATATATTCTCCTCTTTTTCTTTGGTTTCCACATGGATGGCTTGTTTGGCTTGTAAAATTTTAAGTTGAGGTTATTGCTATCATAAATAAATCACTTACATTGGGACTAGAATTTAACTTTGAACCTTGAGTATGCTCTTCTCTCACACCCTAGTGTGATATTGAGAATCAGAAATGTGGTTAAAGGGACATTTCAAAATCTTTAGGAGAGGACAAATTCCCCCTAGGGTTCCTCTTAGTTTTTTTGAAATCATTTTAAAGTTGTAAGGGCCCATATATGCCCACATGTTGCAAACTCAGGATAGCTTCTTGAAATTGCTTTCATAGTTTACATCATAATCTAGTGAAGTAATGGGCCCATACATTCCCACATGCTTGCAATCTAGGATAGTTTTCAAGCTTTCTTAGTGTATACAACATTTAGGGAGTTTAAAGGATTTGTAAATGACCCATATGTCCACATTCTAGTTATTTAGGGATTTTAAAATTCCGTAAGGTTGTACCAGTGACACGTAGTAAGATAGGTAACAAATATTTGTAAGGACCACAGGAATTCCACATGTTGCAATCTCACACCTAACTGATTAAAAACTTTGCACACATTTTTCACTTGCTCACACACAAAGTCACTCCCCACACATAGAATTTCCATTTTTGAATCGTGGAGGTTGAAGTAGGTTTTCTCCAAAGGAATTATGGAATGTCCCACTACTTCTTTGGAAATTATCCACACCCATTAATTCAAACGAGATTGGTTCACACCCCCAATCTCTCAGCTCACAACATCTAAAGTTTTTCCAAAAAACTCACTAAGTTTTCCCAAAAAACTCACTAAGTTTTCCTCCACAGGAGGTGCCAAAATAATTTTTTTAGTCTAGGTGGATCTCGGGGATAGGCATCCAAATAGCCCCCCATTATATGGTTCTCATATTTTCAAACGTAGAAGTTGAGAAATATAGAGCTTTCAAATCCTCCAATTCAAGTGTTCCTACACCATAAGGCAGGGAGATACCCGTGAAGGGTTGAAGGCCGAGGTTCGGTTGTTATCCCCATGCCTCCTTCAGTCACCCAAATCTTGGAAGGGAATCCAACCCATGACCCATTTCTGAGGTCAAAAATATAAATGTCGCACTTTGACCGAGATACCTAGTGACCAAAATTTAGGACATCTACTTAGGTGGCGATTGTGGGTTGCAATCACACCTTGATCAAATTTTGTGTGACTATTGGGGATATTGCTAGCTCTTTCGGGATATGCACCATCTATCCCTCATTAAGTACCCCACTGTTGAGTACTTTTGGAAGGACCAATGCTATTTGAGAGGAAAGACGATACATCTTTTAAGACATGAGCATTTATTTGTATTTGTTCCCCCACGTGGACAAAATCCACCTATCCACATGTTTGCTTATTTACAATTGATTTACGTATGATGCTTATTTGATTACATGCAATTGTGAGTTGTACTATATTTTGAAGGTTCAAATTATAAAGAGCTATTTTTCATTTATTTCTCTCTTGTCACCATTTTCACACATTCACTTTGCTAGTCGGAAACCATAGGGGACCCAGAAAATACCCATTGTTCCATATGCTTGAAAAATATTCCTCCCATTTTAGGAGGAGTCCCTAGTCTTGTCAACTCACCGGCTCAACCATATTACACCCTCATGAGTGATACTATTTTGGGATCAAATTTAATTGGTTCCACTTTGCTTGGGTCCAATTCCCAAGGCCATCCATCCACTAGTTCTCCTTCACAAGGAGGCGGGGGGAAAACTTCTTCTCAAGGAAGAAGTATAACCCCACCAAACCTCTCTCAAGGAATATGTCTACCACCTTCTCACACGATGGCTGGAACTAATAAAATATCCCCATGTCATACTTGGAATCCCTTAATATTCTTGATTCAACCAAACTCACGAAATATCCCATCTTGCATGATCCCACTTGGCCCAATATGCCTACCAAATTATCTTTGGATATTCCAAAGTTTGAAGAAAAATCAAGGGACGATCCCGCCAACCATGTTATGACCTTCCACTTATGTTTCTCTTCAAACAACATCATGGATGATTCCATCTACTTAAGGTTGTTTCAACGAACTCTCACAAGTTCCTCAGCCAAATGGTATGTGGACGAAAAATCAAGGTCCCATGTGACCTTTGAATCATTGGCCAAGGCCTTTTTGTCCTTTTTCCAACTATCAGTTCATCATGCTACTAGATTAGAACTTCTCTCAGAGTTTAAAAAAACTAATGCTATCTATATATCCAATCACATCCATGAATGGTTTCAGCACCATAGTTTGTGTAAAGTGGAAACCACCAAAGAACAATGTCTTGATTGATTTCTCAAATCACTTGTCTCTATTATTGTCAAGGATGTAGCATCCACTTTTCCTCAAACGAAAGAGGAGGCCATCAACAAGGAACAATAGTTTGACCTCATCTATACTCAATCAAGTTACTTATACACAGTGTTACCTGATGCACCTAGACCCATACCATTTGGCCAAGACAAACCTGGGATGTCCCACGCTATGGATGGGTTGATTGGTTCCATGATGCACCACCAACCTTACAACCAACCACCACTTATTTAGGGTGCACCTAAATATCCGAAAACCTATGGAGGGCCATCTTATTACCATCTCCCCAATTACCAACGGGCATATCCTGTCATTCCCCCTCAGTCATTGGGGTGACCCCCACCGATACCCGAAATGCACTCGGTCCTTACATCAAATGTGGGTCCACCCCAAACCCACACATGCGACAATAACAGTTGTGGAGGTACTTTAACATCCTATACGCCATATGGCATGAACCCCCAAAAAAATACTACTTTCCATTTCCCAGTCCTCCACAGCCAGTTGCTCCTCCACAAGGACACCCACATGCCGACGTTAATTTTGTTCAACCCTCTCCCATTCAATAGATTCAGGATTTTGAATAGTTGAATGCGGAAAATTTGGCCCATCAGCCGAATAATGCAAAGAATAAAGGAAAAAATTGAAACAATAGTAACCCAACACTAGGAGGAAATAGCCCCCAACAACACCATCCTACTGGGGGGAACCAGAATCAAGGAAACCAGAACCCCCAAGGGGACAATAATAACAAACGAAAAGGGAATAAAAACAACAATATTAGGAATAAATACCCTTGTTCTCTCTATGGTGATTATGGACATTATACACACCATTTCCCCCAAATTTCCGACTTCAAATGGATGAAAGAATACATGAACGCACAACATCCCCCGGCACCACCTGCCCCTCAACAAGCCCCACAAAAATACTTGAAACAACCAAATCCAACTATTTTGAAAAACCCTATTCCACACGAAGGTGTGATGAATAACCAATAAGAGGTACACCCTTCCCCACCACAAATGGGGCAGTATCAAAACCGAGGTCCCATTCAACCCAAAAATCCGACTGATCGCAACATTCTAGTTACCAACGAAGAAGAAATTATTTTGCAAATAGATGGTCTCTAGTACGATGTTCCCCCTGGATCTACCCCGAACACCTTGAAAACGACTCCAGCTATAGTCAGACCACCATTGATGATTCCACACCCTACCACTGAACCAAAACCTCATATACCTCGTATGTCATTATGACAGAACGTACATAACCCTCATGCTAGGGAAACCCATAACTATAGCCTGGTCGATGAATTAGCTCAGTCTCTTGTAGCAATGTCTGTATTGGAGGTCCTCCAAAGTTGTCCATCTCAGCGAATATCCTTTCTTTCCGCCTTGGGGGAAGTTGAACTAGCTGATACTAGACTCATCAGCTTCGATCTAGATAGTGGAGAACCACGCCTCCCCTTTCTAGTATCTTTCCAGATACCTTTTAAGATATTAAACATCATAGTACATCGATGTATCATCGATGAAGGTGCATCCACATGCATCATGTCCAAATTAGTCTGGCAGAAACTAGGCTCCCCTGAGCTAGTACCATCTACCATCACCCTGCAAGCTTATGATGGTCGACCCTTGTCCCATGAAGGGCTCTTCCAAAATGTCCCCATCGAACTCAGGGGAAAAACCATCCTCATCGACATTGAATTTATTAACGCCCCACTTGATTGCAATATCTTGTTCAGACGTAGCTACATGTATGTTATGAAGGTGGTGCCCTCTTCTATGTTTTGAACGATGATGTTCCCCCATAACGGGAAAATCATCACCATTGACCAAATTAAATATTATGAGCCTAACCATTCCACCAACATTGATAAAATTCTCCCTCTTGTTTGTACTAGCTCAGATTCTTATTCATTCATTGACATGGGTCCCAACATTTTTAAGGACCCATATTTGATGGGGTCATATCATGGAGTGCCACCCCTCCTACACCCTTCAACATAAGTGTGTGCAGTATCTTCTAATGGAACATATATCAGAGACACTATTCCTCCCATTGAGGCCTCTCCTCACATCGATGTTCCACCAGTGGAAGAACTATTACCTCAGAAATTCCCCAAGAACCCCACAACACCACTTATCCCAGATCCCCCCCCCTTCAGGGGAAAATCTTGGTTTGGGAGATAGTCCCCCAAGCCATTACCCAAATACCCTTCTTCTTCTCCCAACCTAGATTCCAAGTGCTCCAGGTAGCTACAACCCTTACCCTTCCTAACATGGTGCTTTCCATCCCTACATGTTATCTACATCTACCTGTGATGGTTCCTCAACCATCTCTCCCTCCTGAGACAGAGGGAATACCGATGAAAATTCCAATACAGGCTCCTACCACACCACCATCTCCCCCCCACCGTTGGCACCACTATCGTTGTTGGGGGTAAACGAAAGAAGAAATATCCCACAAATCCACTTCCTCCTCTAGTTCAACATCCTTGCATGCTATTCAAAAGAGAAGGAGACCCCACTAATAGATGTCCTACTCTTCCCGAGTTACACAATCTGATCCAACTCCCTAGAGAAACCACATTTCTCGCCACTCCACCAAGTACGTCCACTTTTACTCCGAAGTCCTCCACTTTAGGAATTAAAGGGTTGCGAACCAAATTCGCTTGTGCCATATGCTCAGAATATGGCCATTACACTCATCATTTCCCAACTCTACCTCAATTTCGCCAAACCTTAGCTATAGTATGCCAAACGTATCAGCTAGAGCCCTCCCAACCACCTTTTACTGAGGCTCACATTACTGATATTCGATACATTTAGTTGTCAATACTTGCGCGAACAAGGCACTCTCCACAGTATCATGACATTCACTTTATGTCTAGCAGTCCCTCGCACCATGTACACGATATCTCGTCTGTGTTCTCACCCTTGGAGGATAACCACACGTTGATAGTTCCCCCTGTCACCTCCTAGGATCCTCTGTATTCTTGCATTTTTCACTGAAACGAAGATATTCTGGAAGAAATCACTACCCTCGATTTCCCATGGAATGAACTCCATCATCGATCACTCTTTATTTCAAAGGAGGCCTTTCATCCTCCTACCCAAGACTTCATATGCACAATTGAAACCAAGGATTTTGTTCCTTCAGGGCATATAGACTGGTTCAAAACCCTATCCCTGCCCCATATGCTTTTGAAGAAGGAAACATGGCCAACATCTCCCCCACTATCAAAACTGACATTTCCATTAAATCGAGAATCATAGAAGAAATCACCATTGGCGTTGCATGCTCCCCTAAAGAACTCACAACTTACAAAGCTCTCTTTTAGGAATACTGGGATATTTTTTCCTGGTCATATACGAAGATTCCCTACCTTGATCCATATATATTTGAACATTGAATCGACACCTGGCTAGATGTTTCCCCGGTACCTCAAAAGAAATTCCCTCTTCACCCATCCAAAGTTGCGGCTATCAAAGCTGAAATTGACAAGTTACGTTTTGTTGGGTTCATTTACCCCATTGCGTATACCTCATGGGTCTCCAACCTCATGCCCGTTAACAAGAAACATGGCACTATTCGTGTCTGCACTGACTTTAAGGATCTCAACCATGCTTGTCCCAAAGACAACTTTCCAACCCATTTCATCGACCAAATTATCGATGACTGTCTCGGCCATGAGGAACTATCCTTTACGGATGGGTTCTCCGGCTACAATCAAATCCAAATACATCATGCAGATCAGTATAAAACTGCTTTTAATACCCCTTGGGGTACCATTTCTTATCGTGTCATGCCTTTTGGACTTAAGAACATAGGTGTTATGTTTCAATGGGCCATGACCTATGCTTTCCAAGATCTTTCTCTCATAATACTTTTTTATATGGATGACCTCACTACTCGATCCAAAAAGATAACTTAACATTTAGATGACTTACACATCGTTTTCCAATGATGTCGCCAGTACAATATCCACTTGAACCCCCTCAAGTGCGTATTTTGTGTCATTGTCAGACACCTCCTTGGGTTCATTTTTTCCCAACACGGAATTACGGTAGACCCCCTCAAGGTTGAAGCTATCATAGAGATTCCACCACCTAGGAATTTATGCCAACTTCAAAGCCTACAAGGAAAATCCAACTTTGTACGTCACTTTGTCCTAGACTATGCCACTAACACATATGGTTTTCTCCGCTTACTGTGTCATGATATCCCATTTCGATGGGACGAGCATGCTCAAACAAATTTTCATTATTTAAAAGTCACCTTATCTAATGCCCCTTTGATTAGTCCCCCAGACTATGATCGTGATTACATGATCTACTTGTTATCCTCAACCGTCTCAGTAGTAGGATTCCTCGTCCAATTAGGGGATGATGGGCGTGAACATGTCATTTACTATATCAGTAAAAACCTTTCCGAGCCACGCTTGAAATATAATCATGATGAGAAAATCTCCCTTGCATTTTTCCTTGTAGTCCAAATACTACACCTTTATATCCTTCTTCGAACTACCAAGGTCATAGAAGATTCCAATGCCATGCAGTACTGGCTTAGTTGTAGAGAGATTAACGAAATTTTTTCTTGATGGATCATTATCCTCTAGGAATACAATCTAGAGTTCTCAACTCCCAAAATAAAGAAATCACTTGTCCTCGCTGAACTCATTATGACTTTTCCCTTGGACGCCACATCTTCCCCTAGTAATACATATTTTCCCAACAAGCACCTCTTCTTAATCCCCTACAATGACCCCTGGTATGGTGACCTTCTCGTCTACCTTATGACAAATAAGTTTATGTCTCACCTATATCAAGACGATCATCGACACATTCGCCATCAGGCCCCTCGATATCTCCTCCTCAAAGACGTTCTCTATCGATGCGAGGTCGACACCATTCTTCATCGATTTCTGGCCATCGACAAAGATGATAGATTCTTGAACAATTTCCATAATGACACTTGCGATGGTCACCTCCCGGGTATGTCCACCACCCAAAAAATCATTCGATCATGGTACTTCTGGCCCACGTTGTTTCATGACTGCATCCATGTAGTCAATCAATCGGACAAATTCCATCTCTATGCAAACAAAGCACGAGCACCACCATATCTTCTACATCTAGTCATCACTTCCATTCCCTTCTACAAATGGGTCATAGACTTCATGACTTTCCATCCTCCATCCAGTAACAGAAAAATGTCATTGTAGTAGATTAATTTACCAAATGGGTCAAAGCCATTCCCACTTTCAACAATACCGTTGACACAACAACATGTTTTTTCTTCAACCATGTCATTACCCAATTCAGAGTCCCACTATAGTTAGTGTTTGATCACAGTAAACACTTGATGAACGAGATATTCATGGAACTCTCCTCAAAGTTAGCATTCTCCCATGAGTTTTCCTCCCCATACTACCCTCAGTCCAACGGACAGGTCGAGGCTATCAAAAAAGTCCTCAAAACCATGCTACAATGTACCATCCAAAAACATAAGACCAACTGGCATCATATGTTGTTTTTCGTGTTATGGGATTATCAAACGACAATCAAAACTTCCACCAATTTTACACCGTTCCACCTTGTCCATGGGATCGAATCCACCCTCCCTATTGAGTGCGAAATACCCACATTATGCACTACCATTGAGATATTACCCGAAACTACTCTGATGGAGAAGTGCCTGCTGACCTTAGAGTCGTTGGATGAAGATCGTCTATCTTCATTATAGAACAATGAGGCAGATAAAAAATGATCCAAATCCACCTTCGACCTCCATGTCAACCTTCGCTCATTCAGTGAAGGGGATGTCATATTAGCCTACGATATCACCCATGATACCCTTGGCCATGGGAAATTCGAGTCACTATAGCATGGACCCTACATTGTCCAACAATGCCTCACTAAAGGGGCATACATATTGGCCTCACCAAAAGGATACCCTCTCAAAGAACTCGTCAATGGGTTGTACCTAAATAAGTTTTACGCCTGAGCATAGCCATTCTACCTTAGGTTTTTCTTTGTACACATTTGTAGATTTTTTAGTCTTATTTTTCCGCCACCATTCCTCATGTCTGATCTATCATCTTTTTTATTGAAAGATGCATCATCCATCAACCTAACACATCAGTTATGATGATGGTGCCAACCTCTAGACTCGTAATCTCTCTTTGGCCGCTTGGGACCTATATACCCCCTCACATGTGCTGCTCCACTCCAGTGGACTATGTTTGGTCTCGACCAGCAACAACCAAGCTGAATACACAGCCTTCATCGGTCTCCTCGTTGAGGCCAGACACCGCCGCATTCGTCACCATAGTGTTATGTTATATTCCCAACTTGTTGTCATGCAACTAAAAATTGTATATCACATCCATGATCCTTGCCTCTTTCATAAATAACTGCAACTTAGACTATTATCTTGTAACTTTGATTCAATCACATTTACAAATATTCCAAGACGATTTAATTAAATAGTGGATAACATGGCTCACCTAGTATTAGATTGTAATTCATCACATTAAAACATCATCGCATATACATAAACATCATACATTTGTCACATCATATAGAAAAGACATCATAAGTATAAAAAAACATCAACACATGAAGACATGTCCATATATATATATATATATATATATCATCAATATTGTCATCAATGTTTACAAAATATAGATACATCTCCCGTAGTGAGTCCCCTCACTCCTATAGGTACAAAATGGGTATCAACTATGATGTACCAAATGGTCTCTCAATCCTCTACAATACATAAACCTAGCACTCATGGTGCCCCTATAGCTCCCCTCCCAGTTCCTTTGTCAGTTGGAGGTGCCCCACCAGTTGAGGGCCCTTCAGGTCTAGGGGGCAGTCGACCAGTCATCGCTTCCCCCGCTACATATGCTCGGCAGATGAGGGTCCGCCACTTTGTCGATACACCCACACACTACTCCAGGACCTCCTCATATTGGATGTGGGCCCACATGGCCACATGAATGACCTGCAGCACCCTATCAAAATGGTGGCACAGGTCCTCTACCATCTCCCTGGCCTCTTCCTGTAGCTCACAAGTTGGTCCAACACCAACATCATATTTTCTCTGCCTCTACCCTTCCCTCGACTCTACTGGCGGTGGTCACACTGGTTCTTTATGAGATGGCTCCCCCATCATCTCTACCTCACGGCCTCAGGGTCCCACCATCTACACATTCACATTCCCTAGGTCATCATCTAAACTTGGCCCCAGAGGCGAATTTTTCTCACGTCACGTTCAGGTACACATGCTCATGTTCAAAATTATCAGATAACTACTATATGTTCTTTATCATCAGATATTGTTCATGTTAGGTATTTGGTTTTCATGTGTGAAGGTACTTGGTCATCAAAGCGATGAAACCCCTTCAGGTATATGTTCGACATTGGCATGCAATTATTCCCTCTGTAAATAAATTGCATTTCCTAGTCACACCCTTTGACGTTTACTTTAGGGTCCTTGCATCTGGCTTTACAGTACCATCACCTCTGCTACATCTTGGTATTGTCTCATGGTAGCACTCTCCCCCACGTGAGTTGTCCCATTCATATTTTCCCTTGGCAACTTGACACTCATGCTGATTTCACCCCCTAGGGATGGGACTCCCAATAGTCTTATGCACTTCTGAGAATGAGCCCCATACTTATCATCATATTGATAGATTTCCCAATGGAATCCCAGGTCATATCATCTCTATTTTGTTGGCTGCACTCTGCAATATCATTAGCCCTCCATCTCATCCACCATCATTTTTCCCATCTACAAATTGTCCTCCATTCATTTACCTCATACAAGAACCCACCCATGGGGCCCCCACCCTCCACCAGTTCTCTTTCGTAACTTGCGCCCTCACAGGCCAAGCCATCTTTCAATGGGGCATATGTTTTTGTATCTGTTCAATCAACCCAAATTATTCTTTATTTATTTGGTAATTGTAAAAATCATTTGTTTCCAACATTTCCTTGAAGGGATCATAACAGGCCCTCCTATAACTTCCCAAGTTCTTTCTGTTATGATATTCACTTTTGTTTCCTCATCTAGAACATAGTCAATGTTGAAGTCCCATATTCTTGCTTCAAGACACTCCTTGTCTTTAAAAATATTTGATAGTATAACATGTCAATGGTCATCCAAGGTGTTTTTCATCTATAGTAATACCTTCTCTGATTCTTTTTGGGGTTCTGCTATAGCCTTATTTTTTGGATCTGGCTTAGGGTTTTCTTGTCTTATGTTCATACTTTCAAGCTTAGAAATCATTCTGGGGAAATCCAACACTTCATGGTCCAGAGCCTTACAACAAAGACAACTAGGTCTTCTTCCAGGGAATTACTTAACAAGATGTCCTGGTCTTCTACAACTATAACACATGGTTAATTCTCTCTTTCTTTTAAGTGATCCCCAACCTCTTCTATACTATGCGCTAGGATTGTATGAGCTAACTTGCAACAAATTATTTCTAGGATACTGCATCCATTTGTTAGTCCAAACATCTTTTCTATGCATAGGTATAACATATCCTTCATTATTCTTATCAGATCTATTCATATCAAACCTTCTTTCATCTATTAGTGCCCTAGTTTTCAGGCTAGGACGGATCCTATCAATCATACCTAGATCCATACTCTAGAAACAAAAATTTCTACTTTTCTTTCTTCTACAGAGCACAGAGCTTAATTTTTTTTAACTATTCTTACCTTTATCAGAGCATAGAGCTTTCATATCTTACCTCTTTTATTCTTACCTTTCTTAGAGCACAAAGATTTCAGATCTTGCTTCTTTCCTTCAGATCCGACCTCCTTTCTTAAGATCACGCTTCTTTCTTTCATATCTAGTCTTCTTTCTTTAGAACATAGTTTTATAAGTCAAGTATAATACTGCACGTTATGGCACAGATCTACGCATAGAGATTTCACAGTTTCATGATGGATCTTTGCACAAATATTCTTCTTTCTCGGTTCCCATCAATCACAGTTTCAAGTCTCGACAACAAAACCATTTGTTGTCACAAGGGAAGACCCAGGGTTCAACGCTACAACAATGCACCAACAAAACCCTAACTAACGACCCTTTCGGCAACACCTGCGAAGAAAATGAAGTCTCATCGAAGGTAGAGGAAGGGGTGGTTGCAGGACTCAAGTGTATGAAACCTTAGCTGGGACACAGATCTGTGATTATAATACTTAATACAGCTCTTAGAACCGTCATTTCCTTATTATGTAATCACTATTTACTTCGTTGATACAACATAACTTTGCAGTATTCACATCAGTCTATAGTATTCAAGCACTTAGCATATAAAAATGGATCAGAATGAGCATATCAAGCACTAAACATGACTATCTATATCAGATATAACATTCTCACATATGATAAGCACAAATCATAAATATATCTATCTAAACATATCAGAGCACTTAGCATATAACATATGAACAGATCAAAAAAATCACAAAGCACACAACACAGTGTTTACGTGGTTCACCCCCACCCTAGGGCTATGTCCACCAACTCTTATTCTTTATTATCTTCAATCAATTGGTTACAAGAATATAGCCTCAAAACCCTTACTCCGCACAGGACAAAATTTTTGCGCAGCTCGCTAGATCCTTCTTCCCTGTGCTACAACACAAATCCGTCTACAGTCTCTCACAGGGACTTGCACTCAGCACTGCAAGTCTTACACAGGATGCACAAAGCCTTGATCACACAGATTCAACTCTTGCCACTTGTCTTACACCACATATATGTCAATTTAACTACTTCTCTATATGGCCTAGACATATATATATACACACAAAATAGGCCTAAGCAAGGGTAAACCCATGGGCTGACATCCCCTTTCCGTTACATATTCCCAAAAACCCAAAAAGGGGCCCAAAAGGGGGCCAAGATCCCGTGATCTCTGCTTCATCTTGCACTCCACATTTGATAGGCTATCAACATATTAGAATAGGTCAACATGACCAAGAAAATCCCAAAATTTGGTCAAGGGCCAACAACAGGTGTGCACGCTAAATTTTGGTGCCGCGCGGAAAAATGTTAGTGTGTGGGTGTGCACGCTAAATTTTGGTGCCACGAAGGAAAATGTTGGTGTAGAGGACCATGCGATAAATTTAGCATTGCGCAGTGTGCACACACATAATAATGATGCACATGGTGTGCGTAGTGTTGGCAGAGCGCAGAGGAGTTTTACTGGTGTGCGCGCAATGTGGGTATATGTTGTCGCGCGACAGTTTAGTTAGTGGTGCATGCAGAGTTTTGGTGCATGGTAGAGACGTACTAAACTTTGGCATGGTGCAGCCTGTAGAGTATAATGCACACCGAATATCAACACATGATACAAAAACTGCGAACAATAGGTATTAATGAAAGAACCAAAATTGTGCACGGTGAATATTGGCGCGCGACACAAAAGTGCGCACAAGTTATTGGCGCGACAAAGAAGTGATACACAATAGCTTTAAAGTGCGCGAAGCATGATTTACCTTGTGATGTTTCTGCACATGGTAAATATAGGTGCAGATATTGAAATTTGTGCACGTGAAGTCGTTTGAAGGGTGAACAATAGAAAAAAACTAGTGATTTTATGTGATGTTTTATATCATTTGAACATCATCGTTTTGCAGTGTGTTTGTGAGGCCCTTAAGAGTGTTTTTAGGCACTGGAAAACCACAAGAACAAAGTGTGTGATGGAACACTTTATCTTTTCATCTCAAATAAAATATCTCGTAGAGAGATTTCTAATGGTGTAAATCGTTCGTCAAACAAAGCTTTTATGAGAAAGTTATAGCACAAACAGTGAAGGGTAAATTTTAAGACCCATCTAACTTCAAAGAGACATAACTTTCTGCTCCGAAATTGGATTGAGGCGCAGGAGAAGTCAATGGAAATATATTGAGCCATAGAAGACATTCCAAGATATGAATTAAATTTTTGGGCATGTTAAAAGTGTTTAATATGGAAAAGAAGGTACCTATAGCATACCAGTTACAATATGGTATTTTGGTTTGGAATTTCAGCAGGTTGTAACTAGCATCCCAGAACCTAGAAATAGGTGAAACTTGGACAAAGTGTCCATAATATGTACATGAATAAACCCAATTGAGATCCTATGAAAATTCAAAAGGAATATGTGAAAAAATGCATATTTACAACACAAAGTTGCGCCAAGTTGAAAAATGAACAAAAAAATTAATGGGAAAATTTCTAATAGCCATAATGTTTTTCTTGAGACTCGGAATTGAGAATGGGAGAAGGCATTGGAAAGGTATTAGACAGTGGAATCTAAATATACACCCAAAAAATTGACTTGGGAATTCAAATTTCCATAAAATCAGAAGAAATAATTCTGATATATATTATTGAACCATAATGGTTCATATTTTCATGAAATTGTTGAAACAGGTAGCCTGGAAAAGTTTTGTTGGCTGCACATTTTGCAGAGTTAACAACAACTAGATTAGATCAAGATCAGCATAGAGTCTAGAGTAATGGAAGAGGCATAGAGAACTTACAATCAGGAAGATGAAATTAGAGGGATGGATGTCCATTTGGGCATTGAGGGAACAAACTCCAATGGACATGGAGATGAAAGGAATGAAAACATGAATATGGAAGAGACCATCAAAAAATTTACAGAAGGATGTCCAAAACCATAAAGATGATAATGAAAGGATTATGAAAACCAAGGAGAAACAGGATGACTTCAACATGAATTTATTGCAGAGCTTGAACATAATAGAAAAGAAATTGGATAAGGAGAGTGGCTCAAGCAAATCTGGAAGTCACAGGCCTCCTGATGAGAAAAGAAGAACCATAAGTGTTAGCAGACATCACCACCACTCTCTGAGGCATTCCAATAAGAGATAACACAACATCTCGATTCCATCCCCTATTAGAAAGAATAATAGGTTTGGGGTGGATGAGCTACGAGGAGAAATGAACAAAATCAAACCTCCTACATTTGATGGTGAGAACAAGAAGGATGAAGATGCAGAAAAATGGTTGTTGGGCATGAGAAAGTATTTTCAATTGCATAATTATTCTTCTCATGTAGAAGGTAGAATTTATATCTATCAATTCAAGGGAAAGACATCCATGTGGTGGGATCAACTTGTGTAGGTGAACACATTAAAGAGAAAAGTGTTACCTAGATGGAATTCAAGAAGTATTTTGAGAAGAAATACTTGAATAAGAGATATTATGACAAGAAAATGAAAGAGTTATTTGAACTCAAGCTTGGGAGTATGACAATAGATGAATATGAGAGAAGGTTTTTAGAACTGCTGAAGTATGTCTCTTTCATCAAGGATGAGACAGTTAATATTCAGAGGTATTTGATTGGATTGCCATTCTTCATCAGTGAAAAAATATAGTATGGTGATCCCAAGACATTGCAGGAGACCATAAGGCGAGCTAAGTGCCTATATGATCAGAAAAAATCAAGGCCAACTTTCCAAAAATCTTGGGAAGAAAAAATAAATTCAAGGTGGATCAGAGGAAGAAGGGATCTAAGCCACCATTCTTCAAAAATAATCCACAGGGACAACAAACTCCTAGAGATCCCATAACAATTAAACAGGGGGTCAAAAGCCAAGGTAGCCACCTATTCAATGTTGGGGTTGTAAAGGAGATCACATGTTTAGAGATTGTCCTCACAGAGGTGAAAAAGGGAGAATTTTTCACAATGTACAACAAGATGAAACAGTGGAGGACATTGGTAGAAATGTGCCAAGGATCTATTGTTACACATTATTTTGGTCACTCTGGTGATGTCTCTACAATTATGTGTTTAGGCTCTCATAAGGATCTTTTGCCTGAGAAAAGTGACTGTTGTCTTCTTCCATAAAACATATTTTTAAGATGCGTTCGCACGCTGACTATGTTGTAGGGTGCGAGAATCTTGATTCTCGCAGGAAACCCTATACCTAGCCTATGAGGTGTTAGCATTCTTCTCTATAGGTAGGGTGAAAACCTGTTTCAAAGATTAAAAGGAAGAGGAAGTTATGAAGGTTCTAGAAGAGGATCTTCTAGAAAATGAGTTGGCATTCGCATGGTTAGCATCCTACTGACTTCTCAGATTTAGTGGGATCATCCTCATCCCTTTAACCATCTCTCCTTCTCCTATATAATGAAGGGNTAACCATCTCTCCTTCTCCTATATAATGAAGGGTTTCTCAAGGAAGAGGTTAAGAAAGATTGAATAAAGAATTGATGAAAGAATAGATTCAAAATTGTGTGAGGAATCATGTTTGAATTGATGCTTGAGGCCTCCATTTGTCCATTAATCCCTAGTGGATCTTCTTCATGTAAGTTTGGAGCAAGTGTGTGTGTTGGAACAAAGGACCACCGAAAAGAAGTTTGCGACATCAAGGTGATTTGGTTGTATCTTCTACTTTCATATTAATATAATATAGTGGCATGTCCCTTTCCAATAAAATTACTTTTATTTTATTGCATAATTCATTGATCATATGCATAGGTCGTCATTGAATATACTTTTCTATCTTCACTTTTGTTGGTTTGTGTTGTCTTGGATCTGATCTCACAAGAGAACCAGAGTGAAGTAGGAACAACAAATACCTAAGGAAGCGATATAAAGGTATGTCATTCATTCCAACTTTGGTAGTAAATTCAATGATAGTTTCTTAGGGAAAGCATCATGTCCTGTCCTGTTTTGTTCTAAATCCAGGTGGATCTAGGGAGATCTGTTAGTGTCCACATATACCAATTTATCCAATAAAAAAATTGGTGACTCCACTAGGGATACAACTCATTTTGTAGTTTTTTGTTGGCCATTTTCTCTCAACCTGCTTTTTTCATTACCAACCAGTCTCTGAGTCTGTAAGAGACCCTTATAGACTCTCTGGACCCAGAATTTCACTCAAAATTTTTGTCATTTTTCAAATTTTTTCTTGATTACAAACCTTCTCGCACTGTACCTCTCTATGACCTGTGAGAATCATTGATGTTCGCACCCTACTATTCAATCCAGTGTGACCTTCTTGCACCCTGCCTGTATCTAGACTACGAGAATCCCTAATTCTTGCACTGTATCCCACTACCAGGTTGCGAACTCATTTGCAAAAGTTTTGGATTAGGTCTTCCAGTCTTTTTGATGCCCAGATTTGTTTGTTTATCTGGGGAGAACTTCTTTTGCTAGTGTTTGATTGTTTCTTGACTTCAAATCTTGCGGTTGATTAGTTTTCAGAGATCGAAAACTCTTCTTACTCTTTTTCCCAATTTTTGCTTCTTGACCTTTTATCAACAAGGATATAATCTCGGATTTTGTGATCCGAGTGCTTGTTTGATCAAAAGACTTTGATTGGATGATAAGTTGGGATTAATTGTCCTTTTAGATTGCTTGTTGCTTGAAAATTTTTGTTCATGTGCATTTGAGGAAGTTTTTTTCTTGTTAGTTTGTTATTTTTATCTTCATTGAAAGATCAATTTGGGTGTTGTTGAGTATCTTATTTCCATTGGTTGCTTACTTTTTCTTAGTTCCATCCCCATTTTGGGGTTTATAAAAATAAAAATAAAAATTTAAGTCTTTTTCTTTTAAGCAATCATTTATTCAGAAAATATTGGCGTTAAAATATTGAAAGAGAACGAATAGTGAATTTACATTGTCAATGATTGTTTGGTATTACATTTCAAAAGAGATCATGCATCATAGTTTGCATTGTTCCAGAATACTCCTCTTTCCCTACTGTAGATAGAATTCATCAAACAAAAAATTGTACCATTCATTTCTATTTACGCATTGTTGGGTCAGAGTCTTATACAACATTGGTTTCATTTCTGTCTCCCTCTTGCGTAACAACAACCTTTAATAATATTGCGCAACTTTAAAATTCAACTAGTAACTTTTTATAGGGCTCTTTTTCACCAACAATAGCTAGGCTAGAGATTTTGGAATAGGCAATGAGACACACTCTCCAAAGCGTAAAACACACAATAGTATCTTGTGATAGGGAGTGTCAAATTCCATTTGCAACATTTTGTCCTAGGAATCCCTTCACACACAAGGGTCAAACCTGAGGTCACATTGAGATTGACAGAGTTACTCACCCTGCTTTGTTGATCTTGATGTAGAGATTGCATGTATTACGGGGTTCGCTTGGAGGTATACCCACAATGATGAGTGGAAGCCTCTCAAGTTGATTTCGGGCTAGATACCCTACCCTTGCGTGTGGATCAAACTGTCGACTGTTCCCCCAAGCATCATTTTTGTTTGTGGTAACTTTAGTAGCCTATATTCTTAGCATCCTACACAAGGTGACTATGGAGGGGTAAGTATTCACGATACATATAATCAACGTTATCCAGACTCACTCAGGCTCCTTGGAGGGTATACCCATGATTATGTGTGGGAGCTTGCACCAAGGTGTAAGTCCATTAAGTAGGTCGTCAACGCAACTTTTCCACCCTAGCTCAGCCCCTTCTTGTCTCGACATCATGACATTGGATTTCATCACCAACTAGTCATCTCGGAATAGGAACGTCTTGCTTGTTTGGTTTTGATTCCTAGATTTTACTAGTGCATGTTGTTTGTTTCCATAAGTTGGCCATAGAATTTATTTCGTGAGATTTTCGCTTGATCACCATTGACCCTCCACACCGTTCACGTAGAATGCAAGGACTACCCCCAGAAGATTTGGAAGGTTCTCAAACCTTGCCTACCAACTCACCAGAGGGATCTCCTCAATAGAGTGAAGCCCAAAACATTTCCACTCCATGACTGGAAAGAACCGACTCTTTATAACAGTTCCGAATTACAGATTCTCGAGAGGGCTTACGACTTCCTCCCAACTCTGTGAGACGTATTGTTCGAGTGAATTCATCTGGAGATATTATTGTTGATACTTCTGGATTACCAATTGGACCTTTCATAGGCCCTGAAGGTCAAGATCCTTTTTGGACTACTTGAATTTTTAGACGGGATCTCTTTGGCTCAGGAGCAAGCATTGATATCACTATCCCACCTGAGTCGCCTGAAACATCTGATCCAGATGCAATACCTTTTACTACTGCCTATTATTTCCCTGGTTCAGATTCTCAGCCAGTCGACCATATCTTGATTGTCCCCCTTCAAATGGACCATTATACAATGGTCCCAGATACTACTAATCTTCACACCGGGAATACGGTGGCTAACCAATCCCCCATTGGCACAACACTTTCATCCAGACTCACCCCAATGCTTCCTCCTAGATATCATGCATTGAATGCTTCTATTACCATTCCTACACAAATCCCATCAGGGACTCCTAACATTTACACTCCTTCTAGGCACCATCTTGTTCCTAGTTTTATTCCAACACTTCCTCGACCCCCTTCTAGCAGGTCTCTTCCATCCCTTATCGGAGGAACCGACCCTAGTGGCACCGTTCAATATTTCACACCTAATTACTAGATTCCTGTTGGTGGACATTTTCACCTTGGAGGTCAAATCCCAATTGCGAAAAAACCTCGGATTGGAGGGAAACCCCCACCTACCCCACCCACTGGACAAAACATACCTACAGACTTGGCCGAGTATTGGAACTATCTTATCCGAAATAATTATGAATCAACTGGGGGCCAACAACCTCAAACTAACTCTTTCATACCCCCTAGTACAGGCCAACCATATCCAGGTCCATCCAATTCCATTTTGGGCTTGAACGCTGGACCCAACGTCCCTGTTCAAGGGAACCTCCCTAACCAATACAACCTTATAAATTACATGCCTCCGTACCAACAACCTAATCTGCCTAGATCTTCGCATTATATGCAAACTGCTTACGGTCCTACTGGTATACCTATGGGACTTCCTCCCCAAAGTCACCAGTACCCCCACGTGAATAGACAGTTACCTTTCTTAGCCACCTTGGACCTCCCTGATTCGTCTAGAATTCTAAACGATCCTATCCGTCACTCTCCTCAATGGCCTGCCATACCGACCAAACTACCTTTCGACATTCCAAAGTTCGATGGTAAACTAGGAGAGGACCCAAACAATCATGTAATGAATTTCCACCTTTGGTGTTCATCCAACTCCTTGATGGATGACTCTATTCGATTACATCTTTTTCAACGAACTCTCACGGGTTCCGCTGCGAAGTGGTATATAGAATTGTCTCGAGGCTTCTTCACTGACTTTAACACCATCGCCATAGCTTTCCTCACCCACTACCAATTACCGATCCGATATGAAACGGGAACATAAATTTTGAGTTCTTTCAAACAAACCAAAGCCACTCATATCTCTGATCACATTCATGAGTGGAGACGACAAAGACGTCTCATCAAACTTAAGCTTCCCGATCCGTTATTGGCAGAGTGGTTCATGAAATCATTCGTGAATGATATCTCTTGTGACATCTCCATGGGTGGAGTTTTCACAGAAGAATAGGCGATTAGTCATGCTCAATACCTTGACCTCATTTACTCACAAACGGCTACTCTTTACGATTTTCTCCCCGATGCACCTCATCCTTCTACTACTGCTTCTTCAACTACCCCTGTTTCTTCTCATGCGGATGATGGTGTGATTGGCACTTTCCACACCCAACCCCACTCCGCACAAGCCTCTACCACCAAACCCAAGTCCATTGCTTCTAATCTTCAACATGCTTCGTCTCCTACTCCTCCCGCTGACAAGACTTCTGAGGTGAACTCTATTAAATCCACCGCTGCCGAAAAGAATAAATCTAGAAAAGGGAAGGGTAAGAATAAGGAGGATAAAAATAATCCACCATCTGAGAAGACCAAAACACAACCTATTGATGATAAGGATAAGAACAAACCCCGATACCATTGTCTTATATGTGGTGATGATCACTACACTAAGGATTGTCCGAGACGAGCCGAGCTTACTAAGTTCCTTCAAGGGACTCTGAAATTGCCTACCCCGGTCGTCTTATCACAACCCTTTCCTTCTCAACAATAGGCCCAATTGGTCATTCATGACCAACCTTCCCCCTCCAATACATCCTATGTCTTAATGTCTATAGGTGATTCAAAGAAGAACGACATCACACTTACCACTCGAGCCAAAGACTATTCTTCCTCCAAAGAGAAGGTTGATGAAATACCTCCTTCTTGGTCCAAACATCTCCATCAGCTCCACCTACCAATGGTCCTCTTCATCTCAAATGACTGAGCCTAGATACATTTCTTTTCCCTCCCCCGAAGGGTGTTGTTCGAAAGTCTGCTTTCAATCCTCATGCAGGTGTTGCCCAGAACTACAGTATTGTAGAAGATCTGGCCCAAGCATCGTCTACGATGTTAGCCTTTGAAGTCCTTCAAAGTTGTCCCACAAAACGGAAGGCACTGTTGAAATCTATTGGTGGAATCGACCCTACCGACACAAATTTAATAATTTTTGACATGGAAGATCACATTCCAAGGTTACCCCCTCAACTCGCATTTCAAATACAAGTTACTGTCTCTAACAAGAACATTTGTAGAATAGTTATTGATGAGGGTGCCTCGACATGTGTCATGTATGTTACCTGCGGGAAGACCATCAACTC
The DNA here is from genome assembly GCA_010110895.2 of Picea sitchensis. Lineage (NCBI taxonomy): Eukaryota > Viridiplantae > Streptophyta > Pinopsida > Pinales > Pinaceae > Picea > Picea sitchensis. Next base: position 21,714 of record SNQJ01S0054843.1, on the reverse strand, counting down.
TCCTCCCTTAACCGAATCACACAACACACTCAAAGCCTTTAATGGCTTTAGGTTTAAGCCTCATAGTGTCCTCCCTTCATTTCCTATTACGTTAGAAGGAAAAACGGTCAACGTTGAAGTTGAGGTCTTTGACACTCCTCTCGAGTATAACCTTGTACTTGGTCATAGCTGGATCGATTCCATGCGTGCAGTTGTGTCCACTATTTTCTATGTCGTACGTTTCCCACATCAAGGAAAAGTAATTACGGTGGATCAATTGGCCTTCTTTAACTCTGATACATGTACCAACAACGTACCTTTCATTGCAAAAACACCCCCTGGATATGAGAATGTCGGTGTGGGTCTTCTTAAATATTCCTCTTTGATGGGTACTTTCCCCATTCCACCACCCGATGTTCCACATCCATTTGTAGCCTCGATAAACATGATTTCCACCTTTGTTCGAGAAACCCATGCATCTTATGACCTGTGGATAGTACCCAACCCTGGTGATCATCTTCACTATGGCGACCAAATGCCTTTAAGTCTGGTCGAATCTACTTATCAAGCCATTCAATCGGCAACCTCTTCTACCCCCTCTCATGGTGATCTATCTCCGGATCCTTTCCATGTCATTTTTCCTACAGACGAGATGATTATGTTTGTTATGTCCATGGAAGATACCCCTTGGGACGATGGAAATCATCATTCCATTCTCTTCCTGGAACAACACACCATTGAGAGTTACCAACGGATATCAACCCCATCGACCATTGTCGTCATTTATTCCATTCCCGAGTCTACAGAAGATGTGTTCTACGAAGGGAACTTAAGTAATATCTCACCCACCATCCCCCTCAACATATCCATTAAAACTGGAGTTGTCAAAAATGTGCATATCGAAGTTTCGTGTTCTAATGATGAAGTTGTCACCTACAAGTCTCTTTTTCAATAATTCCATGACGTCTTCGCATGGAGCTATGAAGAAATGTCGGGTATTGACCCCGACATTGTTGTACACGAGATTAGGACATACCCGGGCGCTAAAATCGTCCGGCAACGACTTCGTCTGGTCCACCCACATAAAGAAACTGCTATCAAGATTGAACTTGAGAAACTTCTTAAAGATGGCTTTATTTAGCCTGTGGCTCTAAATGAATGGTTTTCCAATCTTGTTTCGGTTAACAAAAAACAAGGTACGATCCGCGTGTGCGTTGATTATAGAGATATTAACAAAGCTTGTCCTAAAGACAACTTTCCCACCCCCTTCATTGACCAGATCATCGATGATTGTGCTGGGAATGAAATATTCTCTTTGATGGATGGTTTCTCTGGATATAATCAAATCAATATCGTACCCGTCGGCCAACACAAGACTGCTTTTATTTGTCCTTGGGTCACTTTTTCCTACCGGAAACTACCCTTTGGTTTAAAGAATGCCGGTGTGACTTTTCAATGTGCTATGTCTTATGCCTTTCATGATATAAAGAAAATTGTCCAACCATATGTCGATGACCTACCGACTCATTCCATGCACCATGTCGATCATCCAACACACCTCCGAGCCATTTTCCTTCGATGTCAGTTTTACCGTATACGCTCTAACCTGCACAAATGTGATTTTTGTGTAGAATTTGGCCAACTTCTGGGCTTTATTGTTTCACATAAAGGGATCAGGGTATATCCTTTCAAGGTCGAGGAAATTATGAATCTCCCTCCTCCTTCCTCTCTTCACCAGCTACAAAGTTTGCAAGGGAAGGCAAACTTTCTACGTCGTTTCATCCCAAACTATGTTGAGTTAACCCTTGGATTTACTCGAATTCTCAAGAATAGTTCTGAGTTCGTATGGGATACCACTGCTAACAAAGATTTTGACGCCTTAAAACTGACTTTAACCCATATCCCACTACTTTTCCCACCCGATTACAGTCAAGATTATTTCCTGCATCTTGCAGCCTCAGAATCTACCATTGCTATGGTTCTAGTCCAAGAGGATGTTTCTCATGACAAACATGTCATTTATTATTTGAGTCGGAGTCTCACGACTACTAAAACCAAGTATTTACATGTTGAAAAACTGGCCTTGGCCACCATCCAAGTTGTTCAACATTTCTGACACTATATCCTTTTATGAAAGACTACTATGATTTCCAATTGCAACCCTATGCAGCACATTCTTACACGCCAATTGCTAGGGGGAAAATACTCCAAATGGATCATAATACTCTAGGAGTTTGACTTAGAGTTTGAATGCGCTAAGTCCAATAAATCCTTGGTGTTTTCCGAATTGATATGCGACCTTCCCTGTTCTGAGATGGAAAATGTAGCAGAGGATTCATTACCTGATGAATCCCTTTTTCTGATCAGTTCCAATGACCTTTGGTATGGGGATATCATCATATATCTCTAGAATCAGACTTTCTGGACCAATTTGTCTAGCACTGACTACCATCGAATATGCTACCAAGCCCGTCGGTATATTATCCTCGGTGATACTCTTTATCGTCGTGGGATTGACTCCATTTTTCGACGATGCCTCACATTTGACGAAGCCGAGAAAGCATTGAATGAATGCCATTCTGGAGCATGTGGTGATCACATGTTTGGGTATGCTACTGCCCAAAAGATATTACGAGTTGGGTATTTTGGGCCTTCTTTATTCAACAGTTGTATTATTGCTATCCACAAATGCCACGCTTGCCAAACCTACAACAACAAAATATGATCTCACCCTACTCCTCTACACCCTGTATTCTCTGTTGGACCTTTTGAGAAATGGGGTATCAATTTCATGACATGTCACCCTCACTCGGTCGGGGGGCATGGATACATTATTGTAGTTGTAGATTATTTTATGAAATGGGTCGAGGCGATGTTGACATTCGAAAATACCAGAAAGATTGCAACACTATTCATATTCAATCACATCATTGCTCGGTTTGGTGTTCCTCAAGCTATCGTTACTGATCATGGTAGCCACTTTAGAAACTTCATGATGTTAGAACTCATCGAAAAGTTGGGTCTTCGCCATGAAAACTCAACACCCTATTACCCATAGGCCAATGACCAGGTTGAAGAAATAAACAAAGTCCTCATTACCATGCTTCGACGAATGATAAATATTCACAAAATGAGTTGGCATATGATGTTGTTTTCAACATTGTGGGCTTACCGGACATATTTCAAGTCTGCTACCAGGTTTACACATTTCCAGTTAGTTTATGGTCTCAAAGCCATTTTGTCAATTGAATGTGAGATATCGTCTCTAAATCTAGTTGTTGAACTTCTCCCAAACACTTCTGATGAAGAATTATGTCTTTTGTATCTTATGCAACTAGACGAAACCCATCGTGATGCCACCCTAGTTATAGAAGCTCAACAGAAATGCGTCAAAGCCCAATATGACAAACATGTCAAGCCACGCATTTTCTCTGAAGGTGATCTAGTTCTCCTTTATGAACAAGATCAAGATTTTCTAGGAGCAAGAAAATTTTAAGTTATGTGGCGAGGCCCTTATATCGTCAGACAGGTGTTGGAGAAAGGAGCTTACGAGTTAGTGGACTATGATGGTATCCCTTTGAGTGAACCCATAAATGGGATTTACTTAAAGAAATACTATGCTTAGATCATCTATGCATGAGTGCCTGTATTTTATTGTATCATATTTTTTGGGTGTTACTTTAGTGTGCTTTTTCGTTATTTGGTTTTTTCCCATGACCACTTACCTTGCATTTTTCTTGGTTTCCATATGTCAGAGTCTTCGTTACCCTACATTGGCTTCACCGATGGTGCTAGTCTTAGTACTCAGAACCTTACTTCTGCTGCATGGGAAATTTATTCACCTACAAATGAACTTATCAGTCTACGAGGTGTTTTCCTTAGTCATGCGACCAATAATATCACAAAAAATAGCGTCGTCATCGAGTTGTTGACTAATGCTAGTAGTGATACAGTTAAGTAATGTCTATGCTATCTAAAGTCCTACTTTATTGCAGGTATATCTATGAATTCGCCTCTTGGAACGTTATTTTGATTATATCGAATATCAACACATTCATAGATGTTTAAATACATTGACTGATGATTTAGGAAATTATGTGTTAGACAGATATCTGAGACTTTTATAAAACCAATCACACATCACATGTATTATACAAAACAAAATAAAGCCGGTAGAAGCCGTATATATATATATATAACGATCAAAAGTTTTAGAAAACGTTTTTGTCCAGGACCAAAATATCAAAATATATGAAGCCCGTGGCTTCTACAAATTAACATCACGGATGACGCTCATGGTAACATACAACTTCTCGGGCTACCCTACAGAGCAGTCAACTAAGAGACTCAAACACGCCCACAATATGGCGTTGATAGCACCTTGGGATATCCCCAATAGCGATGTCTGGGACATCCACAGTCAATCCCTCTAAGTTATGTTCAACTGCCTCATAGTCCTTAGCATCCCATCTTGCCACTGGAGCTTCTTCTCCTCGTATCTGAATGGGAGATGTTCCTGGAGGTCGATACGGCCCCACATCTATGTCATCAAAAGAAATTTTTTGATTAGTCCTTGGATCAAAGACATAAAAACATTTTATATAATAAAATTTGCAAAAAACATTAAAAAAAGAACAAAATATGTACTTCTTACCTAAGTCACCCCACTGAGCATCCTCAGGCAGGACCAAATACGCATCTCCTCATAAATCCAAACCAACATATGCGTAGTCATCGACCATCAACATCTGCAGCTTCAACCAGTCAAAAAACGAATCGTTATATTTAATTATAGGCCCTGCTACATGTTGAGCGATGAGGTTACACCACCTCAGCATCCTCGGATCCTGTGGGGATGGTAAACCCCAATCTACCTTTAGTCGCAGTAGTGGGACCCTCTCAAGGAAGAATGACACCAAAAGTGACCTGTACCTTAATTTCTTTAGGTCACCCCTTTCTGCACTTTGTCAGTTTCCTCTTCACACTGCAGAGAATTGCGTCCGACTAGTTGAAAACCTGAGGCTCTGTACACTCTATTGCATATTGGAAATAGCTCTGGAGAGCCATGTGCAGAGCAATGCTCCCAACCATGCATGCAATGGTAAAAAAGATAGTCAGCAAGTTCATATTTTGGACACCCCAGATGGCGACCTTAGCCTTGCTTCTCTCCACCTCGGGAACAAAATATCGGTGAACATACTCGCTCATAGGAATTTCGTCGCCTCTACCTCTGGTTAGAGTAGCATGGTATCCACGTCATGACAAACCCGTCATAAAATAGATATCCTTGATATCTAGTGTCAGCGTGTGGACCCCTACATGAAATCACTGTTGATCCACATCCCACATGTGGAACAGGTACTCTAACAACCTGAGTTGGGCTCTCATGCCCAAGATCCTAAAAATTTTTAAGAGCCCACATTCCCGGAGGAAAACAACTATACCAGGATCATTTTCAGCAATGGCATCATCCTCCTCATGTTCTCTTTCCCTCCATTCCAACATCTTGATGGTCAATACCTGCAATAGAGTCACGAGAAGGAAGTTAGAAACTTGTTTTAACCTCTTGCATAAATTTTTATTGAGAAAAACTTGCATGAAAATCTATTTTTTGGCCTTCACAGGTGAATCTTGCACACAGTGCAAGATTCTCACAGGTGCATTGAAGCTCACCTGTGATAATCTTAGTTTATCCCAAGTCCCGAATGTCTCACTTGCGAGAATTCCTGAGCACATTCACCGACCCTAAAATGGAATCAAACACATGAATTTGCCAATAAAATTCGATTTTAATCCATGAAAAAGTTGAAGAATCAGGAGATTACCTTGTTGGCCAAAACTGTTTGCTGAATGATCGCTTGTACCTCCCGCAATTGAGCAAAGCAATTTGGGGAAAAAGAGGTGTGTTGGACAGGTTTTTGGCAAAGTAACAATGAAATGGTAAAAAGGGCTTTTCACCCATATTTATTCACTATTTTACTATTTCTTGTTGATTTTTTATATTATTTTTATTATTTTGTTTAAAAACCTAATACCCTAATAGCCTTGTGAGTATGGTTTTTCGCAGGTAGGTGACCTAGAAGCCTGAATGACGGTGTATTAGTATTTTTTCCTTTTTTCATCACATGTACGAATACCTTTTTAGGGTTTTGTAGGAAAAACCTCGAGCTCAGTCTTCGTTTGTTCTTGCGCTCGAAAATACATGAGAATGCAACTGAGTATACTTTTTTCATCTTTTCGTACTCGTCATGGTAACATGAAAACAACGAAAATAAGAGAGTATCTTTTAATCTCTTTTCATGCTCCATAAAAACAAAAAGATTGTCGAGTGATCTTATTATTTTCATGCTCGTAAAAGTATTTTAAGAAAACGTTTGATGAGCAATAGTTTATCACTTTTTCAGTCTTGTCGAACTAATTTACGAAAAAGGAACTGAGAGAGTTCTCTTTAAGTGTTTTTCAGACTCTCAAAACATGAAAAACCCCCGAGTTTTTTGTCTTTGGACTCATTAAACAAACATCGAAAGACCCTTTATTGGACCGAACCAATCCTTCCTAGGGTTCACTAAATGTACTTCGAGGGACTCATCCGAGGGACTCATCCGAAGGATGAGCTTACATTAACAAGCATATGTTATCCTCCTCAAGCTTGTGTAAAAATAAAGAGGTACTCGCTAGAAATGGTTGGGGAAATTTTGGGAAAGGGATATGCCTTCATATTTGTATTAGTGGCAGTGAGCATCACTCTTGAACATGACACTCCCTATTTGTCATTTGAATCCGGGTTGGGAAATCCATTTGTCTCTCATATGACTTACTACAAGGTCATATCTTGGGTCATCTTTTATTCAATGTTTCCAAGACCATTGTCGTGTCGTTCATATGTTCAAGAGAAGTCCAATCAAGCCCTCCATTGAGTCAACCATCTGCAGTTGTCCATTATTACCATGTCGGCCTTCCCTGTGTCTGTTTCAAATCATATTCATACTTTGACTTACCCTCAAAATCTGTTACTTATTTTGTGTCATTGATGGGGGATACATCAAGGCCCTCCTGTGATGAGTCTTTTTCCATTGAATCCAACTCATTATCCGGGAATAAGACTTAGAAATCACTTAGTACCTTAGGACTTGCATGCCTTAATGGCAGGTCTCTTTGCTTTCGACAATGGGTTCACATCATTGGTCCCTGATCGAGAGATTCCGTCGAGTGTTCAACTTCAGCTCATTTATTCACATTTGTTTGGATTGTACTTAGGTACCTTGGGAGTCATTGACATCAATGGTGATTTCCCTCGCACTTGTTAATGGTTTTCATCAATGACCGATAATCGAGTGGTTTCTACCATGTTTGACTTCGACACATGTAATCACATGGCTAGATTCGTATTTTTCAAACGATGGGATTGAAGACCATGGGTCTCATCGTTTTGACCCAAGTTGCGGTGGAGTATTTATGATTTGTATTGACACGTAGATCCACTTTGTATGTCGCGTGGCTATGACATAATCTGAGTCTTTTAACACATAGATCCACTATGTATTCCTGGTGGCTATGTAGCATTTTGATGACATGTATCTATGATGTATGATTGGTGGCCATGGCCTACATTTATGATTTCATTCATTTGTGGTCTGAGCATGGGAATGCCTACCTCAGAACTGGTATTATATTCTACAGATGCTTGATTGTTTGCAGGTTTTTGATTAGGTGTGATACTTGTTTCTGTCACACACACGCATTTTACAAAGTATTTTAGCTGTCACGAGTTCCAGCCTCATATTTTGGGGGGAATTATGTTACACATTATTTTGTTCACTCTGGTGATGTATCTACAATTATGTGTTTAGGATTTCATAAGGATCTTTTGCCTAAGAAAAGTGACAGTTGTCTTCTTCCATAAAACATATTTTTAAGATGAGTTTGTAGGTTGACTATGTTGTAGGGTGCGAGAATATTGATTCTTGCAGGCAACCCTATACTTAGCCTGCGAGGTGTTCGCAGTCTTCTCTATAGGTAGGGTGCGAACCTGTTTCAAAGCTTAAAAGGAAGAGTAAGTTATGAAGGTTCTAGAAGAGGATCTTCTAGAAAATGAGTTGGCATTAGCATGGTTGGCATCCTACTGACTTATCAGATTTAGTGGCATCATCCTCATCCCTTTAACCATCTCTCCTTATCCTATATAATGAAGGGTTTCTCAAGGAAGAGGTTAAGCAAGATTGAATAAAGAATTGATGAAAGAATATATTCAGAATTGTGTGAGGAATCTTGTTTGAATTGATGCTTGAGGCCTCCATTTGTCCATTAATCCCTAGTGGATCTTCTTCATGCAAGTTTGTAGAAAGTGTGTGTGTTGGAACAAAGAACCACCGAAAGGAAGCTTGTGACATCAAGGCAATCTGGTTGTATCTTCTACTTTCATATTAATATAATACAGTGGCATGTCCCTTTCCCATAAAATTACTCTTATTTTATTGCATAATTCCTTGATCATATGCATAGGGCGTCATTGAATATACTTTACTATCTTCACTTTGGTTGGTTTGTGTTGTCTTGGATATGATCTCACAAGAGCACCAAAGCGAAGTAAGAACAACAAAGACCAAAGGAAGTGATATAAAGGTATGTCATTCATTCCTCCTTTGGTAGTAAATTCAATGATAGTTACTTAGGGAAAGCATGATGTCTTGTCCTATTTTGTTCTAGATCCAAGTGGATCTAGGGAGATCTGTTAGTGTCTGCATATACTGATTTATCCAATAACATCTATGCAGCCCTGGAAAACAAGAAAGTAGAGTATCAGTCACATATGGTTGAAGTGGAAGGTATGATCAACAACCAAACCATTGCTATTTTAATTGATTCAAGATCTAGTCATAGTTCTATAGATCCTAAGATGGTGGAATTTTTTCATTTACCAAGAAGCAAGCATGGAAAATATTGGTTGGTGAAGCTGGATATAGGAGCCAAAAGAAAAGTTAATGAGATGGTTAAGTCATTTATTATGGACATGAATGGATTGAACACCAGGGTAGATTTGAACATCTTGCCTTTAGGTTCCCGTGATTGTCTAATTGGTATGGATTGGTTGGACCAACATCATGCATCTTAGACTGTCATAACAAGGCCTTTACTTTCTTAGATGAGGAAGGGACCCTAAGGAAGGTGCAGGGAGTTCCCAGGGCAGTAACCATCCGAGAAATTTCAGTATTGTAGCTGAAGAAATGTTACGAAAAAGGGTGTCAAATATTTGCAGCTCATATGGAGGAGACACCTAAAGATAAGGTGCCAAATTTGGATGATTATGCAGTCCTAAAAGAGTTTGAAGATGTGTTCAAGGAGGTACCAGGACTACCCCCAAAGAGAGACATTGATTTCTCTATAAATTTAATGACTGGAGCAACTCCAGTGTCAAAGAATCCTTACAGAATGAGTACACCAAAGCTGAAGGAGTTGAAAATGAAACTTTAAGAGCTTCTGAAGAAGGGGTATGTACGACCAAGTGTGTCACCTTGGGGTGCTCCGGTCTTGTTTGTGAAGAATAAATATGGAACATTAAGATTGTGCATTGATTTTAGAGAGTTGAATAAAGTGACTGTTAAGAACAAGTATCCTTTGCCAAGGATTGGTGATCTTTTTAATCAATTGAAGGATGCAAAGATATTTTCAAAGATAGATCTCAGGTCAAGATACCGTCAGGTAATAATTAAAGAGGAATATATCAACAAGACTTCCTTTAGGACAAGGTATGGTCATTATGAGTTCACAGTGGTGCCATTTGGGTTGTCAAATGCACCAGTTGTTTTCATGTACTTAATGAATGGTGTTTTCCAAGAATATTTAGACAGGTTTGTCATTCTCTTTTTGGATAACATACTTATATATTGTACGTCAGAGGAAGAGCATGAACATAATTTGAGTATGGTGTTGCAAGTATTAAGGGAGCATTAGTTGTATGCCAAATTGAGCAAGTGCTCATTTTATTAGAAGAAAATTCACTATTTTGGGCATATCATTTCAAAGGATGGGATAGCATTGGATATTGAGAAGATAGAAGCCATTCGAGAATGGTCAGCACCAAATAATGTGATAGAGGTAAGATCATTCATGGGCCTTGAAGGCTACTATAGGAGATTTATTGAAGGATTTTCAAAGATTGCACACCCAATCACTTCCTTGCAAAGAAAGGGTATGAAGTTTCAATGGACATTGGATTGTGAAAAGAGTTTCCAACACTTGAAACAGTTATTAACAAGTGCTCCAATACTAAGGATTGCAGTCCCAAATGAAGACTTCATTGTATGCACAGATGCATGTAAAGAAGGACTTGGTGGAGTCCTCACTCAAAATGGGTTTGTTATATGTTATGAATCAAGGAAGTTGAAGGAGAATGAAAGACACTATGCCACTCATGATTTGGAGTTGGAAGCCATAGTGCATGCCTTGAGGAAATGGAGACACTACCTCATGGGAAAAAGGTTTGAGTTGAGAACAGACCATAATGGTCTGAAATATTTATTTGATAACTCTAAATGCTAGGCAAAGCAGATGGTTAGAATTTCTAAGTGAATATGACTTTGATATAAATCATATCAAGGGGAAAGAGAACAAAGTGGTTGAAGCACTCAGCAGAAGAGTACATGAATTGCATGCTACAACCATTAGCATGTACCAATCATATTTGAAACCCATAATTATAGAGCCTGCCAAGTTAGATTTTCATTACAAGGAATTAGTGTCAAAATTACAACAAGGTAATTTGCAACAGAAAATTGAGGAATATAAGATAGATAATGATGAAATTCTCATGTACAGGGGAAACATTTATGTACCAAATTCTCAGGAATTGAAAAACCTAATATTGAGAGAAATGCATAATGTGCCTCATGTTGGGCACCCAAGATATCAGAAAACTATTGCAGCTATCAAGAGCCAATATTATTGGCTAGGCATGAAGAAAGAGGTTGTTGATTTTATTGCCAGATGTTTGGAATGTCAAAAGGTAAAGGCTGAGCATAGACACCCAGGTGGTTTTCTACAAACATTACCCATTCTTGAGTGGAAATGGGAACTTGTAACAATGGATTTCATCACTAAACTTTCCAGAACAAACAAGAACCATGATTCTATCATGGTAGTGGTGGATAAGCTTACTAAAGTTGGCCATTTTATTCCAGTTAAGCTCACTCATAAGGAAGCGAACATTGATGATATTTATATGAAATAAATTGCTAGATTACATGGAATACCCAAGACAATTGTGTCTGACAGAGATCCAAAATTTACCTCAAAATTTTGGAAGAGATTATTTAATGGATTTGGAACAAATTTGAATTTTAGTACAACTTATTATCTAGAATCAGATGGACAAACAAAGAGGGTGAATCAAGTGATTGAAGATGTGCTGAGGATGTATATGATGGATAAACCATCAAAATGGGAAGACTACCTACACTTGGTAGAGTTTCCTTATAAAAATGGGTACCAAGCATCTCTAAAGATGAGCCCATTTGAGGCACTTTATGGCAGAAAGTGCAACACACCAGTAAGCTGGGATAACCCAGTAGACAGAGCAGTGGTTGGGCCAGATTTTCTCTGGGAAATGGAGGAGAAAATGATAAAAATAAAACAAAATTTAAAGGTTACCCAAGATAGGTAGAAAAGCTATGCTGATAAGGGAAGAACTCACAGGGAATTTAAAGTGGGTGATAATGTATTTTTGAAAGTAAAATCCAACAAAAGTTCCTTGAAGTTGGGAAATTGTTCAAAGTTGACAGCTCGCTATTGTGGACTGTTTGAAATCCTAGAGAGGATTGGTCCAATAACTTATATGATTGCATTGCCTGTGTCTATGCCTATTCATGATGTATTCCATGTATCATTTCTCAAGAAATATATACCTGATGCTAATCATGTTATTGATTGGAATGTGATCCAGGTGGAGCAATAAGGCGCATTCCAAGTGCATCCGGTGTGCATTCTATACCGAAAAATCAAACATCTCTGGAATCAATCTATAGGGCTTGTAAAGGTCCAATGGACTTGGCACAGTCCTAAGGATGCTACTTGGGAGCATGAGGATGCAATGCGGGCAGAATAACCACATCTTTTTAGGATTTTTGAAATTTTGTTGTATATGGGTACATGATGCACTAAGGATAGTGCATAAATAAGGGGAGGGGATTGTAATATCCCTAGGCCAAACCCAATTGTAATGTAAATGAAAATTTACTTAAGTTGGTGATCTATTTGATATCATTTTGTATGCACATTTCATGGCATAGTGTGTGCTTGTACTACGCAGTAAAATGATGAAGTGTGCACATTCTTGGATACCGCACACAACAACTTGAGTGTGTGTGATTTTGAGGCCAGGGATCCTTTTGTGTATATGTTTTGTTTTATAGGTTGGCGAGCTAGTTATTATAAGCTAGGATGCTTATGTTTTGATTCGGCTGAAGAGCCTATATTTTAAAGGCCAGTGTGCCTATTTTTGTATATGTCTCATAATTAATATAAAATACAGCATTGTGCGCAGACTGACCATGATAAAAGTGTATGGGGGACTAAACTCCACTAGTTAGGGAAAGGGTGGGGATAAAAGTTAAGGAAAAGGGCTAAGCTAGGGAGCTTAAGACAAAAATGAATATTATATTAATATTTCTTAAATCATAAAGTACGTATAATTATTTTATCCTAAGTTCTAAAGTTGGGGACAAGTGGGACAAAGTAGTTCCCAACATGACAAGTGTCAATTTGGGGACATGCATACATATTGTTGGGACTTAGTTCATTTTCCCATCTTTTCCATCATTCTTCCCATCATTCCTTCGATCATTCAGTCATCGAGTCAATCATCCATCAGCATGCACACACCCATTGAGGTATCTTTTGTATCTTCATGAATGTACATGATCCTGTATCCATAAGCATTTTTTTGTTCGTGTAGCTAGTTAGCTTGGGAGCTAGACTGAAGAAGCGGGTTTTTAGGCCCGTGGGATATTGAAGAGGAAGGTTTTCAGTCCCATGAGTAATTTATCTCTAGGTGAGAGAATTGTTGGGAATTGATTTCCTGAAGGTGCTAAAATACAACTATAGTGCTCTGGGACTTCCTATTCGGCATGTTGCTAAAGCCCGGAAAAGAAGTGGGGAAGCCGAAGGAATGTTGAGCAGAGAAGGGGCACACTTGCTAGGGTGGGACAGGCATGTGGGGAATGAGGGATTGTAGGTTGTTAGTTTTATTTCGCACCTGATACATAGTCTTTCCTTTATCCTGGTTAGGAATCCCTTTACCCAGGTGGAGCTTAGTCCCAGCTCGAGGGTGACTCACTATTGAGAGTGATGAACAATGTGGTCTAAGGCTGGCAGGTTCGTGGAAGGTATGCACATAGTTGGTGACATTCTTACCAAGATAAGTGTTTTTGTGATAAATTTACTTGCTACATTGTTATTTATGTTCTTATTTTTATGGGTTATCATATGTGTGGTTGTAATTGTGTTTATTTTAATGGGTATTGCATGTATATGTTTACTGTTATTTCAGCATGAATCTGTGTATTTATATATGTATTTGTATGTTTACATTTTATATATCTATAATGATTCCGCAAGAGTTCTATGTGTATATATTTTAATTGCATGCAGTTCGAAAAATTTATGTGGCATAGCTCAGTTGGATGTTGGGTATGTTACATTATGTTCCGTAGAGAGAACAATAAGAGTTCTCTGGTGTAGTGTGGCCCATCATGGATGATCGGGGACATTACACTACCTACAACAGTTTCAACTCAAAATCAAGTATAATACATGTATCTCCAATTGTGTCACTAACAACCTTAGTCAACCCCCTATGGTTGCACTGAACACTATGATCCATTCCTTTGGACATGAATCCTCTGAGTGGCCCCAACTTTATCAGCAAGATACAAACTTCTCCACCACATATCATCTCTTGGGAATAGGCGCAACTCTCACTGATTTTTACATTTAGGATAGAATCTTATTCCACCCGGTCCGTCTTTGTGTTCCTACAAGAAAGCGTGCAAAGATGATTTGGGAATCCCACTACAGTCGGGTGGCAGGACATGTTTGCATAGAGAAAACTTTGGTCATTCTTCAAAAACATTTTTATTGGCCAAAAATTCGACAGGACGTCAACAAGTATATCAAATATTGCACTTCCTATGTCATTGCCAAGCCATCCATCAAGAAGCAAGGCTTATATACCCCTCTTATGATTCTCGAGAAGCCTTGTGAATCCATCTCAATGGATTAGATGTCTAGATTTCCATCCACCAAGCAAGTAAATGACTGTGTGTTTGTGGTCATTGATCGGTTTTCGAATATGGCCATCCTCACAGCCTATAAGAAGAATGTCACAAAGACAGATACTACCAAGCTCTTCTTTGAATGAGTGTGGGTCCACTTTGGGATGTCATAGATCATCATCTTCGACCGAAATAATAGGTTCCTCAAAACCTTTTGGTCATGTCTCTGGTCTCTTTTGAACACCAAGCTCACAAAATCCACTTCTTTCCACCCCCAAATCGATGGCCAAACCGAGGTCATCAATCAGATGATTGTGCACATTCTGCGCATGTACAATTCTAAGAATCCATGTACATGGGATGAGAGTCTCCCCTTTGTCCAACATAGTTACAACATGGATCTTCATAGTTCCACTGACCATAGCCCATTTCAGGTGGGTCTGGGATTCCAACCCTTGGGACCCAATGATGTTGCACTCCCTCTTTCCACCACATAGAAAGTCTCTTCCCCTGATTAGTCTGCAATCTAGAAAGCCACCAGATTCATTGAGTGGAATCAACACATCCACCAATAGGTCCAGGAGATTTTGCAGAAATCCAATGCAAAGTACAAGAAACGCCATGATCAACACAGGTTACCACACCAGTTTTAGGTTGGCGACAAATTATGGTTACATCTGTAGAAGGAGCATCTCAGCAGGCCCCATCAGAAGCTTCACCCACTTTTTTATAGGCCTTACACTATCACCAAGGATGTGGGTAGCAATGCTTTCGAGCTCAACACTCCACCTTTCCTTGGTTTTCATATAGTATTCAATGTGGACCTCCTTTGGCCATATTTTCTACCATTATCGGAAACTTCTAAGGTTGTAGAACAATTGACCCCAATAGAGATCAACCCTGACTATATGGAAAAAGCATCCACTGATCAGATCGTGGACACACAGGTCAAGGGCACTCGCCAACAGAAAATCCATCTTTATCGAATTATCAAGGCAAGGAAACTCCTACACCAATGAAAGTGGCTCACCCGGGACCAAATCCAGCAAAGGTTTCCTCACCTGATGGGGGAACTCAATGTAATGGAGACCATTTCTTCCTAATGGGGGACGATTGATCCAAGTGGATATTGGTGGCCACCCACCTATTCCAACTAGCTCCTCGTGTCCATGTTTGTTCAACACGTTCTTATGTACTGCTTTGTAATTGTGGGTTCTACACTTCTAGGGTTGTTAGAAGCCCCACACATACTCTGGGTGGATACGGGTGGCCTCTCGCCTAATCCAACTAGATTATTTTGTATGTTTTCATGTCATCACATCTTGTTGTACTTTCGTGGTCATTTTGGGGCCCTAAACATTGTTTTTTTGGATCTCCATAGTCAAATTGTAGATGAAGTCAACGTTTGATGGCGGAATGTGTAGTTCTGTAAAAGAGATTTCCAACGAGCTATTACATGCCTAAAAATGAGGTCGTATGCAAAATTTACGGCCCTAGGAATTTGAGGTACCCAATTACACCAACTTACCTATAGGGCCCACATGACTTTTTGTGTTTCACCTTCTAGGTTTAGGTTTTTGGATGTCTAGGGTTTTGGCATTCATGAGTAATATAAAAAAGGCATATGGAGCCTCATTGTAATCCATTCTTCGTAGAAGGATGCGTGTAGTAGCCACATCTCTTATCAGAGATAGCTACAACCAATCAAGCAAGTTTTAGTTCAATAGTTTTACAGTTTAATCCTATTTCATTATTTAATAGAAGATATTGTTCACTAGATATTTGTGTTATTCTCCATATCTCTGTGTTTATTGTATTTACTCCCTTAATCAGTTCGTTCCACTCCTAAATTTGGATCAATGACTATGGGGGGGACCATTATTGGAAGACCACTACACACAAAATACTGAGGGAAGGGTTCTATTGGCCTAGTATTTTTTCCGATGTATACAAGGAAGTTTCAATATGCCATGAATGCCAAATTTTCAATGGAAAAAGAAAGTTGCAACCTTTACCTTTAAATCCCATCTCTGTTGAAGCACCATTCAAGAAATGGAGCCTTGATTTTATAGGAAAGATTCATCCACCATCCTCATCTTAGCATAGGTGGATACTGATAGCCACAGGCTACTTCACCAAATGGATTAAAGTAGTCCCCACAAGGCAAGCTACTGATATTGTTATCATTCAATTTCTAGAAAGCAATATTTTGTCTAGATTTGGTTGTCCAGTCAAGATCATTATTGACAATGCAACAACATTCAAGTCCAAGAAAATGGAGAAATTTTGTAGTGATTATAATATAACTCTTGGCCATTCCACAACTTATTACCCACATGGTAATGGGTTGGCTAATTCATCCAAAAAAAGTTTGACCAGAATTATTAAGAATCTTTTGTAGGAAAATAAGAAATATTGGCACAAAACAATTATCTATACATTATGGGCTGATAGGATCACCACCAAAATGTCTATTTCTACAACACCCTTTCAGATTATATATGGTACATAGACAATTTTTCCTACCTCATTAGGGCTTTTAGTGATGAGACTGTTGCAAGAACAGGAAGTTGAACCAAATGATTCTCTAAGAAGGATAAACCAACTAATCCATGTGCAACAAATGAGAGAATAGGTCTTCACAAACTCACAATTGCATCAAGATAAAATGAAAATATCTTTCGATAGGAATACTAAGGAAGATGATTTCAAGGTGGATGATTTGGTATTGAAATGGGATGCAAGGAATGAAGACAGAGGGAGGCATGGAAAGTTTGACCATATTTGTCTAGGACCATTCAGGATCGTTTCATACCATGGTAACAATGCCTATTTGATGCAGGAGATCAATGGAGATCTAATTGGTGGAGGACCTGTGAATAGAAGGTTTCTCAAACACTATCTTGATTAAAAAAAAATCTCTCCATTTCATTGTAAATAACCATTTTATTTTCATATGAAGCATTTCAACTCAATAATCAATAGAAAATTGAAGCCCGAAGTTAAGGCCCTAAGTGTATGTTGATTTTAGTCAAAGTTGTGTCACAAAAGTCTTGTAAATATTTTTTTTTGTCAGTTTAGAGTCTTTTGAGTCAAATAAAGCCCAATGGTCAGGCACTTGGCCTATTTTTCTTTGCTATTTCACTTGGAGGATAACATCCTCATTTGATCCAATTGTTAGTTGCATCATGATTTTCATAGCTAGAGTTAGAGGTTTGTCCAAAGTCTTCAAATTCATGCCATGATCTTGGGAAAATCAAGACATTCCTAGATGAATCATAGTTATTCTGCCAAGGTTTATGAGGTCAGTAATCAAATAAAGAATGTTTTGAAATGTCAGTAAGGGGTTTATCCATAAGTTGATTTAAAGGGTGTATTGTCTTTTTCATAAAATTCCATCATAGAAACAAATATTCAAGAGTGTAAATTTCATCATGTTAGAGTTGTAATTGTCCACTTTCCTAAGTCTCAAATCACATTAAAAAGTGGGAAATTATGTGCTAAGTAAGAATCAAAGGTTAGGGTGAATGTCATGTCAAAAGATATTATGGTTCATCATCGCCTAATAATGAGGTTAGAAAAGGAACAATCATGGCACTCCATATAATTTGTATCATTGCAAACTTCAAAGGTGTACCCATTGTGCAAGTTCGTTGCACAAATCTTTAACTTTCCTTGAAAATTATTGTCACTATGGATAACCACTTCCCTTTTCATAATTTGGTTCCTTATCCATTCGAGCATAAATATTGCCCACCTTTTGTTTTTCTCCGTCGTCTCCAAGACCTGCGCTTCATCCATAGCCTCTCCAACAAGATCCAAATCTCTCTGCTTGGCAAATGATGTGTGATGCTAGTTGCTACACAAAACCTGTGTGTTGATATTCACTACGTAAATATTTCATTCTATTTTTTATCGCGCATTCTCCATTTGTTTCAATCATTGTTCAAGAGCCTTTATTGGAGCCCATTAAACGTTAGCCTATGGAACGAGTTTGATTTTCACATAACCAAATTTCCTTCATTTGAGTTAAACTCTTTCCATCCTTATTGTTGCGCCAAATTGTTCTACTACTGTTTATTGTTGCACTGAGTTTTATACTACTATTCATTGTTGCGCTGATTTTTCTACTATTTTTTGTTGCTGCACAGAGTTGTCTACTATTGTTTGTTGCTGCGTCAAGTTTCTAACTGTTGATTCGTTTGTTGTGCAGAGTTTTTGGTTGCTACCTATTGTTGGGCATCGTGAAAAGTCACTATTCTCATTTGTTGCGCATACGTTATTTCTCTTGTTTGTTGTGCAAAGGTTATTGTTCCCATTTTTGTTCCGCAGAGGTTATTACAATCTATTGTTGCACACCTACAGTTCACACAACATTGACATATATCAGCATCATGACAACTCCTCAATGAAAAATAAAGAATGTAAGAAGAGGGGAAGTAGTGAGGTTTGAGCCACAAAATTTGAATTTTGTAAACACAGACCCAACAATCAAGGTGTCCTTTGAACAAGTTGGATGCATGAGATTATGTGAAAAGGTTTAGGGGCATAATGTGCTTCTAACCATGAAGTTTGTTCTTAACTTTGATGGTGTCAATGCAACCATTACAGGGATCGATTTTCTAGTGTCATAGGAGACCATATGAGCTGCTACAGAGATTTCTATGTAGGGATAGAAGTGTTTTAAAGGTATTCCATTAGATAATTCATTTTATATTGATTTTATGAAACCTGAATAGAGAAATCGAAATATTGGTGACACCATTCCCAGTGAATACTTTTTGGAACCTTTTGATAAATTTTTAAAGTTAATCCATCACGCGGGTAGGTTTGACAAGGTACATCAATGCCACATTAGGATCCTCATGAATTTCAAAGGGAAAATCCCCCTAAAGTTACCCTTCTTCCTATTTAGAAGCCTGGGAAAAATGGCAGACAATGTCCAATCCAAAGGTGAACAAATAGAGAGTAGCCTATTCTATTTTTCCTTGGTGAAGTTGTTGGTGGTTGAAGATCATGTAAAGTTAAATAGGGACCAGTATTCTTTTTTTACTTCAGAAAACATTTCCATGGATCCTAAAGGAGATACTCCCTTGTCTGCTGAGAAATCAACATCTCATAGTTCATGGGTAAAGGGAGCAGGAGTTGCTGAAAGAGGAAAAGGAAAAGATATTGATAATCCATCACTCAGTCATCCAGTTTTGAAGAAAAGAAGAAAATTGAAATTCAATGATGAACCTAAAGAGGCACATTTTCCTAGTAAACTGCGCACTAGGTCATCTTCTAGGAGGTTTCCCATACCAACAATTCAGAAAGAATTTGTTGAATTTGCATCCCAGGAGATTGATGAAGAGAAAGTGAAACCAGGGGAGAAAGATGCAGATGTCAAAGAGATGCAGAAAAAACTCAAGAACGATCAACATATTATAGCCCAACTCTATAAGGATAGCAAAGAATTGAAAATAAATCTAACATAAAGGACTCCTGAAGCACAAACACCACAGAGTAAAGCAAGTAAGAAATCTCCTACTTCATTCACACGGGGGGAAAAGAACATAAAATGGTTGAATACACAACTAAGAGAAGCTCAATATGAGATTATCAATATTAGGGAGGAAAAGAGAATATGATAGCAAGGGATTATGAATCATTACAAGAAATGCAGGCCAGCCATAGACAATGCATGTGCAATCATTTTTTATGCGCAATCAAAGTTGAAAAGGAATGCATCTTTGTTGAGACAGGTAGGAAATTTGAAGAGACAGAACTTGTCATTGAGAAAGGAAAATAGGAACTTATGAATACGATTGAAATTGGATAAAGAAGCTAAGGACAAGATGAATGATCCCATCCTTTACTGCCAATAGGATTCAGGCGAGCAACCTCAGCATGAATACTCACTACCCGAAATCGCTACACAAATTTTGTAGCCAACACTTGTGCAAAAGTAACCATAATTCGTTGCGTGAGGGTGAAATGGTTGTCTAGAAATGCATATGATGACTCGCCACAACCACATGATCAATTTTTTCTCAAGGATCTATGATTGTAAATTGTTTTTTTGTTATATTATGATTGGCAAATTGGGTTTTCTATTTTTGGTAAATCTTGTAGAGGTTGTTGTTCTCTTTGAAAGCAACTAGATCCATAACTCTAGGATGTAGTAGTTTGAATCCTAGCAACTAAGTGCATCTTTAGTTTTCTATATATGTTGACCATTTTGATGTAAAGGGCAGACAAAAGTATAGTATTTTTTTATCTTCAATGTAATTTTCTGAAACTAATAGAAATACAAATGCATAAGTCTTGAACTCCTTATGAAAAATATTCTAATGGTGGTGATATGAAGATTGTACTCATATTTTTATGTATTCCTTGTGTACTTACTATCATCTGCACTTTACTTCTCTTTAAATTGGTAAAGTAAAAGTCCATAATTTATCTAATGGTGCTCTAGACTTAATTGATTTAAATTGTGTTTATCTTCTTAACTAAAGATCATAATTAATCCTTTTATGATGCTCTAATTGTATTATGTGTTTATGTTCTTATTTCACCCTACATAATCAAACTCAACACTGAAGTTCATCACCATGTTTAACTTTTGTTCCTCTAAGGAGTTCTACCTACTAGACATTGTTTTCTTTTGTTTTCAGGGGTTGACTCCAACCTTGAAAAAACTATCTCAAACTTCTAAATCAAGCCATCAGTTCAAAAGAAACTTGTTTATCATTGATAAAGTCTCAGAGACAACACTCTCTAGATTGGAAATGATAGTTTCCAGTATTAAAGTTGGTTTGTAGGTTACCTTTGTAGATTGTTTCTTCATCCCAACAATTTACTCATAGTTAACATTTTGGCACCGTTGCTGAGGATGAAATTGACAATTTTCCCTGGGAAAGAACGACTAAAATCTTTAAATTTGATTCCTGAGGGTAACAATAATCAAATACATTTATTGGTTGAACTATTCTTACCCCAACGACTTCATTTAATAAGATAAGTAGCATAATTTTTTTTTTTAAAGAAAATAAGAAATATTGGCTCCTAAGAGAATTTACACTAGAAGGAACCCTGATCCCGAACCTATAGCATCTGTGTTTGATCTTGAGAAACTATTACACAAAAGAAAATAAAAGACAATCAAATCATTTTCTTTCCTGGACAAAAATCTATATTTTCCCAAAGACAGGGTAAAAGGCATTGATGACCTTGACTTTGATTTAAAATTTGAACAAACCTTGTTCAGATCTAGATTAGAATCTGATTTTAATGAAATCATTTTTTATGAGAAGAAAATCCAGTATTTTATTCCTACTATTCCCATTCAGACTATTACTATTCATACTGTCTCCACTCAAACTGTTCAGATAGCTCAAAATCCTCCTAGAACCATGCCATATTTGCTCCTCTTGCATTTCCTACCTAGTTGCATGATTTACCTCAAAATTATAATCATATAATCATA
>SNQJ01S0054842.1:105629-140627 GCA_010110895.2 Picea sitchensis | reverse complement strand
ATTTGTAAAGGGGAAAGATTAGGGTTGTTGACCCCTAATCTTGTGTTTTCCCTAATATTATGTGGACAAACTATGTTAGCTACATTTTTTATAAATAGAGATCATAAGATCTCATTTTCATAACATAACTCTCCATTGTGAGAGGCTCTTGGACTGAAATTTTCTCTCTCTTTGGCTAGTTATCTCTCTTGTGATTTTGTTTATGGCTATGTCTTGGTTATGGTTGATGCATATGGTGCTCTATCCTTTGAAGGATTTCTTCAATGTTTTTTTGGTGGTTAGTCTAGCTTTTATTGCCTTTTAATGCTTGAAGTTGTCATTTATTTCATTGTATTATCATTTGTACAAGTTAAAGGTTCTATTTTCTTGATCCAAGTAGGGAGTATAAGATCATACGCCCCTACTTGTGTTTCCACCATTTTATTGCTAAGAGAATATTGCTTCACAAGGGTTTACTAAGAGGAGTATAATTGCATACACCCTCCTAGTTAAAACCCTAGCTAAGAGAAGCTTGCCTTGGGGAGTAAAAGGGTTTACACCCCCGAGGAAGTAGCCTATCTAGATTATTCATATTCTCTTGACTCCATTAACCCTTTTTTAAAGGAACTAGTCGTTTACTTATTGCATGGGAGAAATAAATAGTTGCCTTGATAAACTTACAAATTTCAAGTTTTGAAGTTGTCTCTTTTGGATAATGATATTGATGCCTTAGGGATTCTTCCTCCCTTAGGGCGTCCTCTTTATCCCACAAAATCTTATTGTTGTAGTAAAATTAACCTACAACCATTAGGGTTTCTTTTAAATCTAACCCTAACCACTAATATCTCACAAACTAACCCTAGACTAACTCTCTAACTTTGCTAGTTTAACCTACTAACCTAGGTGCATATATTGGGATAGATTTTGGAACTTTTGATGGTCAGATTGTCGAGTGTAATTAATTGAATTCTACAGCCATAAGGCTGATATACTATTGCAGAAATTCATTGTTATGAAAACCATATTTATTCAATCTTGAAGTGTTATTTTCGATCCACATTGGTTACTAGTTTTATTGTTGACATTGATAACTAATATAGACCTTTTACTTGTTGATTTGGATGTAATATATTATTGATCTACTAACTTGTATGATGTTGAATCTTAAATTGTGTTGAAATATTGTAACTGCAAAGAGTATTATATTTATTATTGAGTTATTATTCACTAGATCAATCCCCTTTTGTGGATTGATCATGTCAGGCATTGTAATTGACCAAATCCCCTTTTGTGGATTGGTCAAACCCTAAATATATTGTGAAAATTAAGAAGTCGGTCCCCGGGATAATTAAAGTGGTTTTAACCACTAAGAAGAAACATCGGCCCAACCCAGTGAAGAGACACCTTTCCAGCACCTGGCAGTTTGTATAAATAAAGGAAGCCAACGCCTCATTTGATCACTCACTCATTCGCTCACTCAGTGCACAATTTTGGTAGCTACAGTTGGGAGAACAAGGAAGAGAGAGGCACATTTCTCAGTGGAGGATATTCTCTAGTATTTGGTTTATTGTCTTGGCATTGTATTGGCTATCTATATTAAGGAATTTTTTGATGGGTTTTCTCCCCCATGAGGGTTTCCCAAGATAAATGTTGTGTATCTTTTGATTGTGGTTCTCTCAATGATCCTACCTATGCTATTGGTATCTAGTAAATTGAAAAGAAACCTAATAATATCTCAAAACTTAACATGGTATCAGAGCTAAGATGAAGAGAGCATCTTTAACTGGATAAAGAAAAATTTCATTATTGTTGTACAAGAAAATTAGGAATTTTTATTGAAGAGGGATTTCAACCTAAAAATCATATAGAAAAGTTTGCTCTAGCCTAGGGAACTCTTTGGCACCTTCGATGCATTTTTTCAGTGGATAGAACTCCCGGAAAGTGAAACCCTAGTTTTCACTAGTACCAAAAAACCTTAAGTACCAAAAAACTAGGAAACCAGAACCAATACCAGAAGTATTAGTCCAGAATTTCGTTGGTCAAGTTTGAAGGGGTAAATTTTGGATTTTTAGAAATCTGAATGCACCAGCTTACTCGCCTCAGCTCAACGCATCTATCCCCTAGATCAAAATTTCAAAATTTGAAGTTTGAGAAATTAGGGTTTCCTCATAAAACCCTAAGTTGCAGTTGTAGTTGCAGTTTCAGAATCAGTTACAGTATCAATTGTAGTTGTAGTATCAGTTGAAGTATCAGTTGCAGTACCAGTTGCAGTCACCCTTGAATTTTTTAAGAGTTCGTAATTATTACCATTTCTACCAGATGGTGCCACTACCTACAAATATTATTAGAAGTATCTATTCACATATGTTTAAATTGTTAAGCTTTAAAGGGTATTTGCAGGAGAAGGGATCTCTTACCACAGATCCAGAAGGATCTCAAGATCCAACACATTCATAGGAATAATGCAACCCAGGTTTGATTATTCTTATATGTATCTATTTTATATGACATTATTTTGATCTAGGTTGCATGTTGAAGCTATGACCATCATACTAACCTTTGGTAAAAATTAAAGTCGAGGTATTACATGGATTAAACTTGGCATCATAGAGTATATTATCTAACCCAACCTTCTGTCAAGATATCATATTGTCTTAGTACAGAAGACAAGTTGAAGAAATCACTTGTCATCTTGAGTGAAGGAGACTTGGAAGAAAAGCAACACACTCATTCTTGAGGACAAGACTCCAGGTTCCAGGTTTGATTAATTAAGTTGATAAGATTCAAAGTTGCACATGAAAAAGTTGATAACTATCCCTTTACAAGTAAACACTATAGTTGAAGTAGCAGTCTTTGAAAAGTATTATACTTTGTAGCATGTGAGGATATTGAGATAAATGTTTAATGTAATCATTTACTAGATACAACTAACATCTCCTCTAGGAGAAACTTCTTGTGTTGGTTCCAGGTTACCATGGAGGAATGTTTGCTCACAACACTAGAAGAGTGTTGACCTAATTTCATATTGTATCTCTTAATTTTGATCTTTGTTTCAGACAGGTCACAAGTGATATCTCTAAAGGAGATACTATGACGATTATTTGTGTTATTGTTTTATTTACTATTATCAAAAGAGTATTATTCTTTCTTGTTGTTTAGTTGACCTTGTTTCAGGTCAAAGGTAATAACCCTAAGGAATCTATCTTTTGAGATCCAGAGTATATTTTGTTTCACAAGAGTATATCATAAGGAGCAGAAATCTCCAAAGATGACCGAACTTTAGAACAAGAACTCATAGTAGACTTGTTCAAAAGATAATGAAGCCACCTTAACAGGAAGAAAAATTCACTTGAAGTCTGACTTAGATTTTCATATTTAGACTTGGTATTCAACACCAAGTATACCCCATAAGAGATGATGAATTCCTTGTAGACTCAGAAGAAAACAAGAGTAAGTCTGATCTCAGAAAGGATCAGATGAAGAGACAACTTCTAGGACTGGGAGATAGATTCCATGAGAAGACTGGATCATAGCTTCAGAAACTTCTAGGAGATATGAAATCTCCTAGGAAGATTCCCTTGTTTCAGTGACAGAGAAGGAAGCCAGTCATAAAGACTAGGATATGGATTATTCCATGAGACTAAAATAGAAGTTAGTATTGACTTCCAATATTGATTTAAACAGATCAAGCATGTTGCAGATGTACAAATCCTAATGTGTGTCCAGAGGATTCTCCCAGCAAGAGGGAGAAGACTATGACGAGACAATTACTCCATTAATTGGAGAAATAGTTCCAGAATTTATGAAGACAAACAGAACAACCATGATTCATATATAATATGAGATGCAGGGGTAGAAATCCCCATATTTAAAATTGAGTGGCAGTTGGTCCATTACATTAGTTGGGTCATGGAGACATGAATACATTAAAAGATAGAGTTACCTCCATGAAATAAGAAGAGCTACTTTCAATATCAATTTTTGAGCCACTCTTAGTTTCAGATGAAGTTATTGCCATGATGATGTAGAGGAGTTACTCTCATATTTCAGTAGTCACGGTGAGAATGGAGCAACCATTCTCAACTTCATAGAAAATGCAGGTGCAGAATCCCACTTCCAGAAGAATAGTTGCAGAAAGAGGAGAGGACATAATCTATGGCAGTGAGACGGATAGTGCTTTGAAAAAAGCACATAGCGCTAGCATATGATTGTGCAGATTGAGTTGCAGTTGAGCAAGTGTACCAGATTGGTACAATGTAATGTGAAAATTTGGTTTGAAGTTGAAGATAGAAATACTCAGGTCTGCGGGTTGAAGAAGGATCTGTACAGGTTGAAGCAAGCTCCTAGAGCTTGATATGGCAGAATTGGCAGTTTATGGAAGAGCTTGGGCCTTACCAAGAGTAAAGATGATACTAACCTTTATCTCAAGGTTGTGAATGATGAGCTAGTGATGTTACTACTATATGTATATGATGTATTCTTGAAAATATGAAGAAAATCTCATCGCAGATTGCAGAAGAAGCTCACTACAGAGTTTGATGAAAGACCTAATGATTTATCTCTTAGGTCTTGAAGTTTGTCAGAGCCCAAAGAATATCTTCCTTAGCCAAGGGAAGTATGCAGTTGAAATACTGAAGAGATTTGATATGTTGCAGTGAAAATCCATGAATACACCCATGGAAACAAAGTTGAAGCTCTTGGTTGACACTTCGTCTAGATATATGTTTTGCTAATACACTATACAGACAGATCATTGGATCATTGATGTATCTGATGAATGTCGGGCTAGATATATGTTTTGTTGTGAACACGTTGAGTCAATTTTTGGTAGAGTCTAGACGTGTTCACCTGGTTGTTGCAAAACATGTGATGAGGTACCTTAAGGGTACATTAGATTGTGGTCTCAGTTATAATGGAGATCATGGATTCAGACTGATTGGTTATACCGATTTAGATTGGGCTGGAAGTGTCTCTGACAAAAGCACTTCAGGATGTTGTTTCATTTTGGGGTCAACCATGATCTCATGGAAGAGTAGGAAGAAATCAAGCATTACTCTCAGCACGATAGAAGCATAATACATTGTTGCATATTCTGCCAGTTGTGAATCCATATGGCTTTGAAAGTTGTTGACAGGTCTATTCGATTAGAGATGGAAGAAACCATGATCATATGTGATAAACATAGTTGCATAAATATGACACAGAACCATGTGTCCCATGACAAGTCAAAACACATAGATAACCTATATCATTACATCCATGATATAGTGCAGAGAGGATCCATAAAGCTCCAGTATGTTAGCGCAGATGAACAGGTTGCAGATGTGTTGACCAAGCCTCTATCTCGTGTAAAGTTTGAGCACTTTCGAGATAAGATTGGTGTAGTCCGAAAGGACCTCCATCGAAAGTCAGAGTAGTGTTGTGATGCCAGCCTAGTGCTGAATATTTCCAAATTCATGATGATGTTGTTGTGATGCCAGCCTAGTGCTGAATATTTCCAGCTTCGTGTTGATGTTGTTGTGATGCCAGCCTAGTGCTGAAGATTTCCAGCTTCGTGTTGATGTTGTTTTGATGCCATCCTAGTGTTGAATATTACCAGCTTAATGTTGATGTTGTTGTAATGCCAGCCTAGTGCTAAAGATTTCCATCTTTGTGTTGATGTTGTTGTGATTCTAGCCTCATGCTAAATATTTCCAGCTTCGTTTTGATGTTGTTGAGATGCCAGCTTCATGTTGAATATTTCCAACCTAGTGTTGATGTTGATGATGCTCCAGCCTTCATGCTATGATGTTGTTGATGATGATGATGCTCCATCCTTCGTGTTGTGATGTTGTTGATGTTGATGATGCTCTAGCCTTCGTGTTGTGATGTTGTTGATGTTGATGATGCTCTATCCTTCGTGTTGTGATGTTGGTGATGTTGATGATGCTCCAGCCTTCGTGTTGTGATGTTGTTGTTGATGATGGTGCTCTAGCCTTCGTGTTGTGATGTTTTATCAGCCTTGTGTTGTTATTGATGATGATGATGTATTAGTGTTATACTAATCCATGTCATGGATGATTTTAGGGGCTAAATTTCGCTCATGGGCTAATTTTCCATGGTTTTTCCAAAAATGAGATTCGCTATTTTAAAAATGATTCGCCCAAATTCTATAGGATAAAATTATTTTACCTTAAAAATCGCCAAAATTTTATAAAAACTATATAAAATCCTTAGAAATTTGAATATTTTTACAAAAATATCACCAAACATTTATAGTTGGCATATGAAGGATAAGTAAAATTCGCCAAGGTTTCTACATTTTAAAATAAATTTCCATCCTTAAAATCATCTCTAATCCATGTCGATACAGATGATGATGATGCCACTTCAGCTTCTTGTTGAATATGATGATGATGATGTTATTTCATCTTTAATGTTGAAGATGATGATGTTACTTTATCCTCTTTCTAAATATGCTGATGATATTACTTTAGTCTCATGATAAAGAAGATAATGATGTTACTTAGCCTCACGCTAAAGAAGATGATGATGTTACTTTAGCCTCACACTAAAGAAGATAATGATTCTACTTTAGCCTCACGCTAAATATGATGATGATGTTACTTTAGCCTCATGTTGATGAGCATGATGATGTTAATCCAGCTCCATGTTGTGAACGATGATGATGAGAAAAACTTCTGATGATTTATAGATATTCCAGTCAATGTTCCAGATGTTGTTGATGTTGTTGCCCTCTCTCTGTCCTGATGTGTCTGTAGAATACCCTTTTTGTTAAGGGGGGTGTTGAAATATTGTAACTGCAAAGAGTATTCTATTTATTATTGACTTATTATTCATTAGATCAAACCTCTTTTGTGGATTGATCATTTTGGGCATTGTACTTGACCAAATCCCCTTTTGTGGATTGGTCAAACCCTAAATATATTGTGCAAATTAAGAAGTCATCCCCCAGGCTAATTAAAATGGTTTTAACCACTAAGAATGCAACTCGTCCCTGCCCAGTGAAAAGACACATTTCCAGCACCTTCTAGTTTGTATAAATAAAGGAAGCCAACACCCCATTTGATCACTCACTCATTTGCTCACTCAATGTGCAATTTTGGTAGCTGTAGTTGGGAGAAGAAGGAAGAGAGAGGCGCATTGCTCAGTGGAGTATATTCTCTAATGTTTTGTTAATTGTCTTGACATTGTATTGGATATCTATATTAAGGAATTTTTTGCTAGGTTTTCTCCCCCATGAGGGTTTCCCAGGATAAATGATGTGTATCTTGTGATTGTGTTTCTCTCAGTTATCCTACCTATGTTATTTTTATCTAGTAAATTGAAAAGAAACCTAATAATAGCTCAAAACGTAACAAATTGTTGATCCAGTACTATACTTGGTTGGAAAAGTGTATTTTCTTGTGTCTCGGGCAGGTACAGGTGCACCGAAAACTATCTCTTTACTCGGTATCCATTTACCTCTCTTTACTTACCATTTTCAACCAATCTATTCTTCCATCACTTGACCTTACGGGGGACTTCCCCTTACACCTCCCTTCATCCTTCTCATTCCCCCTAGGGTCTCTGGGATCACCTCCCAGGAGTGACCTTAGTCACCCCCCAAGTGCAGGACCTACATCAAGGTGGCATTGTGTTAAGTGTCCCATAGTTGTAGCACATGATTTTCGTGGTTGGCTCGGGATTTTTCCAACCTACAACTTGTTCTATAACATTTTGGCGTCGTTGTCGGGGAGGATTTTGAATCCTCTTCATGCCCTAAAATGACACTTTTGGCAAGTCTCTTTCCCAAATCCTTCACCCCGATATTTCCAGGTGAATCCACTCCAATAACTTACCCATTTTCCTTTGACAAACCTTCTTCAAAGTTTGTCTGGCGACTCCACCATTTCCCGAACCCACCTTTCCATTACTTACCTTTCCCCTCCTCTCTCATTTCATTCTTTGATAAGCCTTTCTCTCACTCGGAAACTCCTTTGAGGTGTTCTTCTATTCGATGGGACTATGTCAACTTGGAATCAATAAAGACCCTGCCATCCCTCATGGAAGGAAATTTTGCAGATGGAAAGGGAAAAAGTTGCTAATGAAGTCATTGAAGAGTTGATGAATCAAGTAAAAGATATGCTTGAAGAACATGCTTATGAATAAAGCTTCCAAGATGATACTAATGAAGCTTATCATGTTGAATATTTTGAGGAGGCATTTAATGAAGATGAAGTGCTTTCACTTAATGACCCAGATGAAGACATCCAAGTCATTATTCCTCCTATGCATAAAGAAGAGAACATTATGAGTTATGACCCTTTTGAGGATCTTGATGACTGCATGTTCCATGATCTTGGAATTGAAGGAGAACTAGAAGAGCCCCCAGATACACTTGATAAACATATTGACACTTTCATATATATTGGAAAACATGGATGGGACATGACCATTTTCACCTTTGACGGAAATCCCACTTACGACGTTGAGGGAAAACCCCAAACAAAGGATTGGTCTTAGTGCATATATGACTCAAATGTTAGGGATGGTGATGGTGAGATGATCACATATTTGCTCGATCCATTTCAGACTGACTTGTCATAGCATATTCATGGTGATGCATATCCTTTTGTGGATACATATTTTTTCTATGAGGATTTTCAGACATTTTCACCCTTGATTTTGGAAGAGTACCAAGACATATCCATCCTAGGGAAATCACAGGTTCACTCTACTAAGCGAAAGTTTTGTCATCTTGGATATTATCACGAGGATTCACAGATGAAGAGGTAGTGTTTTTCTTCTTATAGATGTGAGCCCGCCCTGTACCTCATTTCTTCCCCTTGGGTGAAGCATGGGGTCTTCTTGAGTTATCTCACATCTTCTCAGTCTTCGAGGAGAAGTGATTGTGTTGATCAGGATGAAGATGAGCCATCATCTACATATGCCAATCCACTCTAGATATGGATAGATCGAGATTCTGTCTATGCTTGCATATGAGAGTTTCAGGACAATCGAGATTGTGGTTTATCTTTTCAGCGGGATTTCCTTCGTCCCACCCATCTCCATGAATTTTATTTCATGATTGATTATATGTTTATTTATGCTCATGATTACTATGTGTTGGACATATCTTTGTTGTTTCACATGATTAAGCACGGGGGGGAAATTTCTTCGTCTGATGATCAAGTGTTTTCACTGGTTGTACAATTTCACATGACACCTTCAAGACTTCATCTTTAGGGTCCCAAGACCCTAGGTAAGTAGGTAAGTCATTTTGATTTCTTGCATCTTGCATTTTGTTTGCTCATATTAGTTTATTTGCATTTCATTTTCATTTTTCTCTACTTGCATTATTGATTTCATCATAATATATATATACTTAGTTAGAAATTTTGTCAAAATTTTATTTTTCTAGCTTAGTTGGTTTTGATTATGACCAAATGAGAATGAGGGTGAGTAGGCCATCCTTCACTTGAAAGTTTGATGTTTCATTGTAGGCATAGGTCTATCGGGACATGTTGTGATTCACATGCACTCTACGACGAGCACATATCCCCAAGTAGGAGCCAGATGTTATCCTCATTTTGTGGATAACTAAGGATATTATGTCTTGAGGCCCTCAGGTTGCAGATATGGACTACCGAGAGACCACATGACCAACAATATCCTTTTTCAAAGATAGAGACCCGCATCACCACCACAATGACCTAGCACTTGGTCATAATCCACACCAACTTTCCACCACAGGTTACTTGGATCTTTCTCCATGTTGTACAAGTCAGGTATGATGGTGGGTATCATTTTAATATTTGAGGCATTCTAGATTGCATATAAGAGGTTATTTTTTACTATGAGACATATACTTTGGAAACTATGAATTTTACCTTGTTTAAATGTTGGTGGTTGGCTTGGGGAACTCAAGTAGATGGTCACCCTTAGGATGGGTTGTTTCTGGGAGCTTCCTTTGATGAGTCATCATGCCACTCCCGACCATACTTGCCACTTTCCATCATTATTTCCCTTCATGACATCATCTCTTGGGATTTTGGGGTAGACTGACCCTAGAAGGGACCATTCCTCATTTCACGGAAAGAAGAGGTTGAAGGCCCAGAGGGGAGTTAGCTAAAAAAATATAAAACCCTAATGAAAGAACCTTTCATATGCTTTTCCCAAGGGATCCCGAGAAAGAAATGAAAAGGTTCTCTGCAAGAAAATAAGGACCCCACAAAAAGAATAAATAAATACACTTAAAGGATCAATTAAGGATAGGGGGTCTCATCATGATCTAGCCTATCACATGCATGGGTATCTAACGGTATGACATTACCATTTCTATCCATCACACGAGGGTAATGGCTCTCAGTTGCATGTCTGAGGGAAGAGGGTCTCATCATGAGTCATCCTTCTCATTTCCATGAAAGTACTTGTGGGTGAAACTGTCGATATCCGGTCACCACGCCAGGGCAGTGGCCTCCAACTCTCCCTATTCTATATTAAAATAAAATACAAAGAAAGAAATATAAAAGGCGATTGATGGGCTTGGAAAAAATGCATTATGGACGAAGGTGCGATACACCCTCCACAAAGGCACCCATAAATGAGATATTATGGACCCTTGCATATCATGAACCCCGTTCTCATTGAGTAATTCCCCCATCCATTTCATTTCATTCACATGACTCCAATAGGGTTGTTCCTAGACTTAGGGCGTTTGATCCATTGAAAAGAAGTACCATGCCAACCCACCCACAACCAAACTTGGAAAAAACATCTAGTTTCTTAAGCACATGTTTGTATTATGTAGTCTTGGTATGCATGCTTTAATGGCTCTTTTATTGAATTGATTCACTCATCATGATTCTTTGACTTGAGATCCTTGGAGGGTGTATCCGTTCATCTTGCAGGTACAGGTTGGTGGCCAGTTTTGGAAGAAAAAGCCTAGCTTGGGCTTCCATGAGGGCAAGAAGCCCACATGAGACAACTAGATAGGCATAGCCCACCCTTTGCATGCCAAACGACTTGCCAAGAAGGGGAAAAACTTCACTCCCTAGGGGCTTGATGTCACATTTTAGGGGCATATGGTGGTTGATGATGAATCAGAGCATGACACAGGACATTTTGAGGTGGAGAGGCTCTGGATGATTGCCAAATGGCCTTTGGAGGCCCTACTTTGCAGCCCAGCGCCAACAACTTGATCGATATGCCAAAACGTCCTCCTTCAAGGAATGACATCACCTTTGTTTTAGGGTTTTCTTTGTACAAAAGTGAAATCAAAGAGAATTTTTAAATATTATCTTTGTAAAGTGGCAATATTAGGGTTTTTCACCCCTAATATTGTGTTTTCCTTAATATTATGTAGACAAACTATGTTTGCTACATTTTGTATAAATAGAGATCATAAGATCTCATTTTCATAACATAACTCTCCAGTGTGAGAGGCTCTTGGACTGAAATTTTTTCTCTCTTTGGCTAGTTTTATCTCTTGTTCTTTTTTTTATGGATATTTCTTGGTTATGGTTGATGGAGATGGTGCGCTAGCCTTGGAAGGCTTTCTTCATTTCTTTTTTGGTGGTTAGTTTATCTTTTATTTCCTTTTAATGCTTAATGGTGCCATTTATTTCATTGTATTATCATTTGTACAAGTTAAAGGTTCTATTTTATTGAGCCAAGTAGAGATTATAAGGGAATATACCCCTACTTTTGTTTTCACCATTTTATTGCTAAGGAAATATTACTTCATAAGGGTTTACTAAGAGGAGTATAATTGCATACACCCTCCTAGTTAAAACCCTAGCTAAGAGAAGATTTCATTGGGGAGTAAAAGGGTTTACACCCCCAAGGAAGTATCCTATCTATATTATTCATATTATCTTGACTCCATTAACCCTTTCTTAAAGGAACTAGTCATTTACTTATTGCAAGGGAGAAATAAATTGTTGCCTTGATAAACGTACAAATTTCAAGTTTTGAAGTTGTCTCTTTTGGATAATGATCTTGATGCCTTGGGGATTATTCCTCCCTTAGGGAGTCTTCTTTCTCCCACAAATTAGTATTTTTGTAGTAAAGATAACCTACATCCATTAGGGATGCTTTAAACTCTAACCCTAACCGCTAATATCTCACAAACTAACCCTAGACTAACCCTCTAACTTTGCTAGTTTAACCTACTAACCTAGGTGCATCTATTGGGATAGATTTTGGAACTTTTTGATGGTGAGATTTGTTGTTGTACTTCATTGAATTCTACATCCATAAGGCTGATGTATTCTTTTAGAAATTTACTTTTATGACAACCATCTTTATTCAGACTGGAAGTGTTATTTTCAGTCCACATTGGTTACTTTTTTATTGCTGACATTGGTAACTAATATATACCTTTTACTTACTGATTTGGATGTAATATATTGATGATTTACTAAATTGTATGTTGTTGAAGATTAACTTGTTGATACATTACTATTCTTGGTTGGAAAAGTGTATTTTCTTGTGTCTCAGGCAGGTACCGGTGCACCGACAACTATTTCTTTACTCGGTATCCATTTACCTCTCTTTACTTCCCATTTTAAACCAATCTATTATTCCATCACTTGACCTTCTGGGGGAATTCTCCTTACACCTCCCTTCATCCTTCTCATTCCCCCTAGGGTCTCCGAGATCGCGTCCCAGGAGTGACCTTAGTCACCCCCCCAAGTGTTGGACCTACATCGAGGTGACATTGGGTGCAGTGTCCCATAGTTGTAGCACATTCTTTTCGTGGTTAGTTTGGGCTTTGCCAAACCTAAAACTTGTACTATAATAAGGAGTACCTCTTCTTGGGTTATGCCTAGGATTTTTCCATCCTTATATTTTAATGCATGTTTATATTGTATAAGCTTTGAAGGATCAAGTTTGGATAAAGATGCAACAACCAATTTTAGCTTAAATTTGAACCAGAGTTCATATTGTGCTGCAATCATAAGTTCATGTTGTAGATTAAAAATAAATTGAGGTCCTTTTAATGACCATTCCTCCCCTTGCATAAATATTTCAAACAAAATTTCACTCCATCCAATCCATGGTTTTCTTACTAAGTTTCTAGTATCTGCACAAACAACAATTTCCCTCTCTTCACGAGCCAGTTGTAACAGTAAGGAATAATGCTCCCAACATACTAGTCCAAAGATAATATCACAATAACACATATCTTCATCATCATAGTCTATGGATAATTTTCGAACGCAACCCCATATCATTGTTTAAGCATTTCTTATGCCTGCAAATGCCTTCTGCTCCCATTTTTCGAGGATCTAGATTTTCATGGGAGAATCCTTGATTTCTTCAATCAATGTAGCTGACAATTGTTCCTCTACTTTCTATTTGATCATCATATCTATTAATTCTTGGCTTACTACTGACAATACTTATTTTCTTCTTGTGGCTCGATCTCGATCTTCTTCTTCCTTAGTCATAGGTTGTTTTCCTTTATTTGATGGTCCTGCTGAAAACATGGCCAAATTTGCAATCTTGGCTTCCCTGGTTAACATATCAACAAGGAAGTTTAAATGACCACGTTTATGTTGTATAGTGAAATCAAAATTATCTAGCCATAAAATCCATTTTTGAATTCTAGAATGAAACTCTGTAAGGAGCTTTTCAGATTTTAACATCCCTGGTAAAATTTTCAGATCAGATCTAATTAGGAATTTTACTAGTTTGAGATAGAGTCTGAAATGGACCACTGTCTTTTTTATAGCAAGAAGATCTTTGTCGCTGGAAGGGTAATTAATCTCTGCTCCCCAAAAATTACATGAAGCATATGAGCATATAGTTTCATCTACATTAATGTTTTCAATTAGTACACTTGCCCATGTATTGTTTGATGCATTTGTTTCTATGATATAGTTCCCTTCTCCAGTAGGTAGGGATAATGGTGGAAGAGTTTGGACCTTGTCTTTAATCGTCCTGACAACTTCAGTCATTGCATCATTCCAAGTTGGATGATTCTTTTTCAATCTCTGTTGCAGAATCAAAATATGATGCCTTCCCTTTATAGAATGGTCGAATATAGTTGATGCTTCCTAAGAACGTCTGCAAGTGTATTTTGTCATGAAGAATGTCACGAAATTCTGTAAATGATTTCAAAATATGGTCTTGGAGAATTACCTAGCCTTTTTCTATCCTGAAACCGAGAAATTCGATTTCAGTTTTCTCGATTTCCATTTTGGTCTTGGATGAAACCAGACCGTGCCTAAACCCTAGATCATAAAACTGTTTCAAGTGTTTGAGGTGTTCTTGGAGATTCTTTGAACATACCGGGGTATCATCAATATAAATAATTAGCCATGAATACTCCCTGAATATGTATTTCATTCTCTTTTGGAACTCGCTAGGAACGTTCTTTAGTCCAAAAGGAATTACTTTCCAATGATAATGACCGTGGGGTACAACAAAAGCATTTTTATGTCTATCCTTTGGGACTATACCTATTTGATAGAATCATGATTTTAAATCAAATTTACTAAATACAATATTTCCTTTTATTCTCTGTAATAATGAGCTTTAATTTGGAAAATGATACCTGATGTTCTGAAGAAATTTGTTTAGCGGTTTGAAGTTGACTACCAAACTCAGCTTTCCTCTTTTTTGCTCAGAGTGCTTGTTGACATAAAAACCTATGCAATCCCATGCACTCTTTGATGGATCTATCAACCCCTTGTGTAGGAGATCATTAATTTCTTGTTGGAAAGTATAGATCTTTGTCGGACTCATCAAGGTTTTTTATTCCTTTTGTGGAGTAATTTTGACCAAGGGATCATATGGAAGAGACACAAAATATTTCTCCATGTTCCAGAAGGCATTAGGGGATTCTTAAGTGCAATGTTTTTTTGAAATTTCTTTCAACATTTTTTCTCCATGTATCTGTGCATAAAAAAAATGCTCCTCTCCATTTTGTGTAAGTCTCTTGATGACGGGTCTTGTTCAGATACCTTTTGTTGTTCTTTTTCTCTATTTCTACACCTTCCTTTAGTAAACAAAGGAGTTTATATCTTTGTCCCATTTAAATAGAATTCAAACATCTTGTATTTCTTGTTTATTGTTATGGGATCTATAAGTTCAAGGAAGTATGCACTTAACACAAAATCATCATTAATCGGGTTCACACAGTGGAAAGAAAGCTTGAAACACTGCCTTACCAATTTTTAATGGGAAGTTTTCCACTTGGTCTTGTATTGGTACTTCTGAACCATCTATGGCATTTCCTATGATGGTAGGTGTTTCCCAATAGAATTATGGAATTACATTCTTTCTTAGTAGATTTAACCAACAACTAGAATCAACTAAGCAATCTACCTCTTATGGTTTTGTCTGAGGTGGAAAAAATGTGATCTTCATGTAGAACTTAGTTCCTCCAAATCATAGTAATGCAAGACTTGGATTTACCTCTTTTGGAGAACTAGGTTTTGAATCTTCTTTTTTCAGAAGAACTAGAAGATTCTTTATAAGAATAATAAGACCTTTCTTTCTTCTTTTCCCTAGATTTATTTTTCCTATACCCCTTTGGTGCAGCGAATGCATCTTCATACACTCTAGATAATTCTTCTTCTGATGAATTATTTCTCTCACTTCTTATTTCTCAAATGGAGAGATAGATTTGCTTAATTTTTTCTAGAGTAATTTTCAACATTTGTCATTGCTCTTTCACTGGAGTTTTAACATCTTTTCTCTATCTTTTCTAAAATTTTGTTTGTCTTTATGTTGATCTGGAAAGTCAAAATACAGGTTTGTCAGGGCATATTTACTAGATGATGGATTACAGTATAGGACTTTAATTGGATCTTTACTAGGAGTAGCAACATACCGTAATAGATCAACCTTTTCTTTCCTTAGATTTTCCCTGATTGTGTATTTCCAAGTCGGGGTAATTTCAAGCAACGAGACAATTTCTTGGATTCTCTTTTCAGGATCTGGTTTTTGCAGACTTTAGAACATGCATAAATCAAAAGTGGGTTTCTCACACTCCTAATTTAGTGTCTCGGAATCACTAAATTCAGAGAAAGAGGAGAGAGAATATGAATCATATTTTGAAAATTCAGAAGGATATAGAAAAATGGAATTTCCATCAACTTCTTCATTAGGAGCACAATAAAATAAATCCCACCACTTGGGATCAAGCTCCTCGACAAAGAGTGCAAACAATTTTGGCTTGCTTTTCTTTCTAGGGCATTGATGTGCCCAATGGCATTTTTGTTTACAATTGAAGCAAGTTGAATCCTTGGTAGGATTTTGTCTTTTCTTAAGATATGGAATTTTCTTATAAGACTTGTATTTGTGCTTCTTTTTCCTGGGCCAGGGATGATCAAGATTGAATATAGATCTGAAAGAGTGAAATTTA
This sequence comes from Picea sitchensis, assembly GCA_010110895.2. NCBI lineage: Eukaryota > Viridiplantae > Streptophyta > Pinopsida > Pinales > Pinaceae > Picea > Picea sitchensis. The sequence goes on along the minus strand of SNQJ01S0054842.1, from coordinate 124,288 downwards.
TTTATTTTGGATTTGCAGGAGCAATGTGTATTTTCGGACTGATGTGCTCGATTATGAGCACCACATCCCCATTCTAGCATCTGAACTACATATTTAAATAAAGAAGAGGTGAACGTATCATCAAATCTCTTAAAATATTTTGTTACCCTTTTTTCCAGACAATGTTCTTGAATTACAATTTTGATATGATGATCATATATTGCTAAAGACATTCCTTCCAAAGTAGTATTCTTATCTTTGAAATATTGTTCTACAGCATCTGGTAAGGCATCGACAAATCTTCTGACAAAGTACTTAATGTATGCAGGATTTGCAAATTTTCCTGATTCAATTATTAATTTATGCATATAATAGAAATACTTCTCGTGGTGGCTTAGATCACATAATCTTTGGGACATGAATAAGGAAGGAACATGTTCAGCATCTGTTGCAAATTCTATACCATAAAATTGGGTGGTCAAGGGTTGCAATACTACTTCATCTGCTTTAGGGTCCCTTAACATATCATCGTTGGCTTGTTGGAAAATCCATCTCCAACAAGTTGCAATGTGACCAAAAACCCATTGATTATTTGAGTGGCCATATATCTTAGTGTCAAGGTAGCGTCTTCTGCCTTTTTGGCATTGGTCCAGTTTATCAATAAGTGGATTGCATCTTTTGTTTCATCCCTTGATTGACAACTAAAATTGATCATTGGGTGATCAGGCATTGAAGAGATTATTTTGTTTATCCCATGAATGTTGAAAGAATATAGATTATTTGTCTGGGATGATGATGGAATGGGGATATCTCCTTGTTCATATTTGGTAGTCATCATCTGGAGATATTTTCCTTTTTTATTTAATGGGTGAGGCCATGTTCTTATATCAGAAACGTCTTCTACAATTCTTTGAAAAATTCTGTCAGATTCTCCAAAATCCCATTCTGGTCTCATATCTTCTTCTTGAAACATTCCAAAGGAATTGTTTATTTTATGCTTCTTAGCATCTTCTTTATCCCTGAAGATATCAGGTTGTACAATGTTGGGATATTTAACAGGCTTCTGAGAGCTCTTTTTCACCTCATTTATTTTATGTAGTATGGTGTCCAGGAGGTCAAGGCGGGCTTCTACTTCGTCCATAGAGTTTTTCAACTCTGAGGTGTCTGTTAGGACATGTGTGAGGATTTCTATCTTTTCAGAAATAATTATGATTTCTTTCTTGTGTGGCTCAACATCTTTCCTTTCTTTGAGCAATTATCTATGCAAGTCGTCTATATTATTTCCTGTCAATTGAGCTTGGAAATTTTCATAGTTTAGAAGCTTGCATTCATTAGATACAGAATCAGATATTGTTGAAGATCTTATTGGCAAATACTCTCTTTTAGTTTTAAGATCATCATAATATTGTCTGAATGGAATTGTTGGGAGGTTCCTCCCTGGGAGATAAGTTTCTTCTCCACTTGGAAACCTTTTTATGTTTCCTAGACCTTATCTAGGAAGTGACAATATGAAAAGATCAACACTAGGGCCTTCTGTTTTCATATATCTGCAACCTTGCAGATTATTAATTTTTTCTTGGAAAGTTGGGAATTCAAGGTGTTTCCCTATATGTTTGTGTGAGTTTGACACACTGGATGAAGATGTAGCAATCTGGTTATAGGTGTGTTTCATATCCGATGCAGGAGGATTCAATTCTAGTAGTTTTAAGGACAATGACATGTGGATTGTAGACAAAGGAATTGGTTTCTTCGTTAAGTCTTCTATATGGGAGATCATTTGGATTTTGAATTTGTCATACTTATTTTCCCAGATAGTGGGATATTCTATCCCAGTCCAGTCAAACGTAACAGGATGAACTTGCTTGGATTTTTCTTTCTCCACCATGTTGTGCAAGAAAGAAGTTTTTTGAACAATGTTTTATAAAGGAGGAAGAGTATCATTGCCAAAACGAATAACCATGAGAGACTTGAGTTGAATGATCTTAGAAATTACTAACATATTGAAGCCTAAAGGGAGAATATAATCTTTTAAGAATTCATATATATAAGGATTAGAAAGTGAAACATAGTATTTAGGAAAAACAATTGCAAAGGCAGGGCCATCAAAAAGAGGTGCAAAAAATCCACCAACTAAAGCATCTGAGAATTTATTATGTCTGATATCAACGACATGGACCAGGGAAAATACATGAATATATGATCTAACTAAAGGATTTAATCCAAACTTCATTGCACTTATATGAGCGTAAGAATATACTTGTCTTTTTGCCCAGTCAATTAGATCTCTCTCTATTAAGGTAATGTTTACTGGATCTTCATGAGCAGAAAAATGAATGTCAATAGAGTGGACTTTGATGAATGAATGAGACAATTAATTCCACCACTTTAATTTATAAACATCTTGTGGTCGGATAGGGGGGAGTTCCCAGTGTTCTGAAGAATTAGGCTCATGAATGCAGATTAAACTTTTGTCAGAACTTGTTCCTGGAAGCATTGATGAAGCTCGTCGTTTTGCTATAGATGTCATGGGAATACTATCTACTAAAGTATATACTTCTGTGAAGTCGAATGTATCCATGGAAGGATCCATACAAAATATAATCAACTTAGAGAAAATAATTAGGATAACAGGGAACGGCCTACGGTCACAAACGCCTTTCATCGGCGTAACGGACCTAAAATTTGCTTCACATCCCACTGGATTTAAACTATTTTCTCATCATTTACTAGAAATAACATTCATGCAGATAGATAGTTGAATGACAATAAACTCAAAAGAACAACACAAAGATGTTGCATAAATGTTACAGTATGCAAATGTTTCGTTAAATAAACAAGCTCTTACAAATTTGACAGAAGCTTTGAGACTGAAGTCCTTTGACTCTGATACCAACAAGCATGATCGACCTCCAATATTCGTTACATATGGACTGCTTCAAAAATTAACCACAAAAGAATGATTTTTATTCCAAAACAGATAGACTATCCAATTAATTTTGATCTCCAAGATCTTCAACAGATTTCTTCTTCTTCTTTTCCCCGTATTTATTTTTCTTATACCCCTTCGATGCAGCGAATGCATCTTCATACACTCAAGATAACTCATCAGGAGAAGAATTATCTAGAGTGTATGAAGATGCATCAAAGGAGTATAGGAAAAATAAATCTGAGTAAAAGAAAAAAGAAAGGTCTGATGATTATTCTAAAGAATCTTCCAGTTCTTCTAAAAAAGAAGATTCAAAACCCAATTCTCCAAAAGAAGTCAAGCCAAGTCATGCATTACTATCATTTGGAAGAACTAAGTTCTACATGAAGATCACATTTTATCCACCTAAGACAAAACCATATGAGGTATGTAAATGTGGATGAACCTTCACAGATAAGATCTAGCTAGCAAAAATACATACACATTTTGCAGAGAAATGATAAAAGAGAGAAACAAGAGAGAAAGAATGGAAGAATTATATTAATTGTATTCCACACTCAAAGAATGAATAATTTACAATAGATATAGGCTACATGAGTAACTAATGCACCATAGTAGTGATCTAGAGAGATCTAGACACTCACTGACAGACATTGGAGTGAACTGCCACCTAGTCCTAGTTAACTGAACCATGCAATCATCAATTAACTAAGCCATGACTTCCACTAGTCTAACTAAGTGTAATTGAATGTAACTGACTCTAAAATGAAGAGGAACTTCCTATTTTGTAGGGGAATATTTTCTAGAGAGAATATTCTCATCTAAGAAAGATTTCTGAACATTGGACTATAAAACTTAGGAAAATAATTATAGGTGAGTGTGGAATATCTCCAACACCCCCCCTGAACACTACTAGGGTGTACATGATGGATGGGTCCCGACAACCAAGGCCATATGAGGTACCCATTGTACAATGCATATAAAAATGTGACATTGAAAAAAAATGAGGAAAGAGAGAAAAACTCATCGGAAAGCTCCCCACCCCCCCTCAAATTACAATGCATAAAAAAAAATGAGAAGGAACAAAAAATAGTTGCTAAGCAACCCTGTCCTTCACTCCAAGAAGACCTTGCAACTATGCAAGTTTGTGCTCATTGAAAATTTTGTTGAAGATGTAGATGTCTGCACAGATCTGATGAAGTAGATGCACCATTGAGATGTCCACACATATCCACTTTCTCTTCTTTTAATGAAGAAGATCCAAATAAATTTTGAATGAAATTTTGAAAATCGTGCGGTCGTTTCTGGAAAAACGTTGAAATTTTGTTGATTTTAAAATGATCATAACTTCACTTCCCGAACTTCGTTTCAGATGATTTTTTTTTTAAATTGGATATTTTTCCGAGAGGAATTCAAATATCCAATTTGTTTCTGCAAATTATTCTCATAAAATATCAGAATTGAATCTGATGTGTGCGGTCCCATTTTTGTCTCCTGAGATGCATGCATGGCGCATGAAAAAGTGTCTGCATGTGACTCTTGAGGTGCATGCAATATATATTACACATAAAATTCAGATTTAAAAAAAAAATAAAAAAAATGGAGTAGACATCATCTACAATTAATGGAATACAAATTTGTGTAGATACTTGTGTAGAAGACTTTTCAGAATAAGAGGCTTGAGTTTCTTATGGTTTCTCTTCTGGATCTATCTTTCCAACCTCCTGCATGAAATCTTCACAATATTCTTTATTCTTGAATAGAACCTCCAATCTGGTCCATAATTCATTTGGATTTGAGTCTTTTGAGTCATCATATACTTGGTGGAGAATTTCGGGAGAAATAAACCAGAGAATACATCCTATGGCCATATCTTGTCTATTGAGAAAGTCGTTTTTCTCATTGGCGGAATTAGGCTCTACTTCCATTGTCATAGTTATGTGATATAAGTCTTTGCATCTGAGTTGAAGCAGAATTTTTGGCTTCCACTCCAAATAGTTATGAGGCGTGAGAAGTATTGCTGATGAATAATCCATCTTTTCTACGTTCATCGATATTTAATACCTGCAAAAAAAGTTTGGTGTGTCTTTTTCCGAGAAATTTGTCAGCTCTGATACCATGTAAATGTGGATGAACCTGCACAAATAATATCTAGCTAGCAAAAATACATACACATTTTGCAGAGAAATGAGAAAAGAGAGAAACAAGAGAGAAATAATGGAATAATTCTATTAATTGTATTCCACACTCAAAGAGTGAATCATTTACAATAGATATAAGCTACATGAGTAACTAATGCACCATAGAAGTGATCTAGATAGATCTAGACACTCATTGACAGACATTGGAGTGAATTGCCACCTAGTCCTAGTTAATCGAGCCATGCAATCATCAGTTAATTGAGTCATGACTTCCACTAGTCTAACTAAGTGTAATTGAGTGTAACTGACTCTAAAAGGAAGAGGAACATCTTATTTTGTAGGAGAATATTCTCTAGAGAGAACATTCTCATCTAAGGGAGAGTTCTCAACATTGGACTATAAAACTTAGAAAAATAATTATAGGTGAGTGTGTAATATCTCCAACAATGTAGATTGCTTAGTTGATTCTGGTTGTCCGTTAAATCTACTAAGAAATAATGTAATTTCAGAATTCTATTGGAAAAGACGTATCATGACAGGATAGGCCATAGATGGTTCATAAGTACCCATAGAAGGCCAACTGGAAAACTTCTCATTAAAAATTGGTAAGCAATCTTTCAAGGTTTATTTCCACTATGTGAACCAGATTAATGATGATTGTGTGTTAGGTGCATAATTCCTTGAACTTATAGATCCCATGATAATAAACAAGAAATAAAATATGTTTGAATTCTATTTAAATGGGACAAAGATCCAAACTCCTTTGTTTACTGAAGGAAGATCTAGAAACAGAGAAAAAGAACAACAAAAGGTCTCTGAACAAGCCCCATCATCAAGAGACTTACACAAAATGGAAAGGAGCATCGGTTATGCACAAATACATGGAGAAAAAATATTGAAAGAAAATTCAGAAAAAACTCATCACAAAGTGCACTTCAGAATCCCCTAATGCCTTATGGCATAGGGAGAAATATTTTGTGTCTCTTCCATATGATCCTTTGGTCAAAATTACTCCATAAAAGGCATCAACAACCTTGATGAGTCCGACAAAGATCCAGACTTTCCAACAAGAAATTAATGATCTCCTACATAAGGGGTTGATAGAGCCATCAAATATTGCATGGGTTTGCAAAGGTTTTTATGTCAACAAGCACTCTGAGCAAAAAAGAGGAAAATTGAGGTTGGTAGTCAACTTCAAACCGCTAAAGAAAGTTCTTCAGAACATCAAGTATCATCTTTCAAATAAAATCTCATTATTACAGAGAATAAAAGGAAAGATTGTATTTAGTAAATTTGATTTAAAATCGGGATTCTATCAAATAGGTATAGTCCCAGAGGATAGACATAAAACTATTTTTGTTGTACCCCATGGTCATTATCATTGGAAAGTAATGCCTTTTGGCTTAAAGTACTCTCCCAGTGAGTTCCAAAAGAGAATGGAAGACATTTTCAGGGAGTAACCATGGCTAATTATTTATATTGATGATATCCTAGTATGTTCAAAGAATCTCCAAGAACACCTCAAACACTTGCAACATTTTTATGATCTGGTGTTCAGGCATGATCCCGTTTTATCCAAGACCAAAATGGAAATCGGAAAAACTGAAATCAAATTTCTTGGTTTTGGGATAGCAAAAGGCCAGGTAATTCTCCAAGACCATATTTTGAAATCCTTTACAGAATTTCCTGACATTCTTCATGAAAAAATACAGCCGCAGAGGTTCTTAGGCAGCCTCAACTATATTTGGTCATTCTATAAAGGGAAGGAAGATGATATTTTGATTCTGCAACAGAGATTGAAAAAGAATCATTCAGCTTGGAATGATGCAATGACTAAATCTTTCAGGAGGATTAATGTAAGGTAGCTAGAGAGATAGTGGGGGGGCCCAGAGGGCCCATAGTGATAATAGTGGAGGTTATTCAATGTAAGGTGGACTAGGTCCACTATATTATTAAATAAGGCCCACTATGGTAGTTAGATATAATAAATGGGTAATTAGATATAATAAATGTAAGTAATAAATGGGTAATTAGATATAATAAACGTAAGATGACTTCTTAAAAGGTTACACTTCTAGAAAATTCCTCCTCTAAATTGTTCTTAAGTGATGGTAGCACCATATAAAGGGATTCAAGCAATGTAATGAGGGATGAAGAGAAATATTGCATTTGGAGCTTAGCTCATCAGGAGGATGCCCCCAAGAGGCAAGTGAAACGTGAGAGGATCCCTCCACAATAGGGATCCATTGTATGGTGTTGCCCCACCTCAAGGGTTTCTATAATAAAGTTGCGGTTTTCTCATGGTTTCATACATCTTGTGTGGTGATTGTATCTGCAGACTGGATTCATTGTGATATTTTTGTATCTGTGCATTTGGATTCAACAAGGGTATCGTATAATCTTCCCTTGGGCATACATTGTGGCAAATATTTTTTATTTTGCATTTTTTTCAAGAAAAAAAAAATGACCGCGACATTCTTGAAGTTTTGGTATATTTCTGTGAAAAAAAAAAAAAAAAAAATGGTTGTATATCTGAGTTCTCCCTCTAGAAAAACACCTGCTAAAAAAAAAAAAAAAAATCAGTTCAATTAAAAAAAAAAAAAAAATGGAAGTCAAGATATTGAAGTTTTAAAATCATAATTTTTCGGTTTTTTCATGGACGGGCTACAAGTGATTTGTTTTTTACTGAGCGAGGCCGAATTTTCTCAAACATATTACAGATCTGAGTTCCTCTCGTTGGCTAATTTCACCCAATTTCAAAACAACCAGCCGTAAACGGAGTCCGAAGTGAAGTTATGAGCATTTTAACTTCAATTTTTTTTTTTTTTTTTTTTTTTTTTTTTTTTTTTTTTTTTTTTTGTAATTTATTGTTCTATTTTTGGGTTTTTTCATGACAACTGCAGGACCTATATTCATAGGATGTTCAGATGGCTATTTCTCTCAAACCTTAAAAGAAATTTTGAATCATTCAAAGTCCAATTGTTTCACATATTGGATGCATTTGCATGGCCTCACAGATAACCTCACAAACAAATTTCACGGAGGGTCTCAATGATAGTTTTTGTAGTATTCGATTCATTGAATAACATGCATGGTGAGATTTCTTATGGAGGGGTCTGTGGATGAATATAATCAAGAAATATATGTTTGGTATGATTTTGAGGATGATTGTGATGATTGAGATATGGATAGTTGTCATTTCCGGAATGACAACCACTTCCATATTTTATTTGATGACTCCACTCCACCTTTGTAGAGAAAATCAATGTTCCACATCATGTTAAGTTTCACTGCTCACCAAGATATTCTACAAAGTGGTTTTATTCCTTCCAGATTCTGCTATCACCATTTTCCACTATGTGGATGGATCTTCTTACTTGGATCCACATGATAGGTGTCAGTTTTGGGAGCATCATTTGGAGTTGGTTATTGGGTTCCAAAAATCTCCACGGGAGTTCACATGAGCACTTGCAAATGGGACCTGGGCTTACATTGGTGGTTGACCCACCAAAGATGGTGGATTTCATTTCTACATGGGACCCTTGGTTCTTCGGGCCTTCTTCAACATTATGTAATATCCACCACTATCCATGGGACCGGTATATGGTTAAATATCGCTGAGGGACAACGCTTCATAAGGGGATGGAATGTAAAGGTAGCTAGAGAGGTAGTGGGGGGGCGCGTGAGAGGGTCCATAGTGACAATAGTGGAGGTCATTCAATGTAAGGTGGACCAGGGCCACTATATTATTAACAAGGCTCACCATATAGTTAGATATATCAAATGGGTAATTAAATATACAAATGTGAGAGGACTCTCTTAGGTTGTTCTACTTCTAGAAGACTTCTCCTCCTTAGAATGTTCTTAGGTGATGGTAGCACTCATAAGGGATTCAGCAATGTAATGAGGATGAAGAGAAATATTGTATTTGGAGCTGCAGCTCAATAGGAGGAAGCCCCCCTCAAACAGGCAAGAACAGGAAATGATCCATTCCATAATAGGGTCCATTGTCTGGTGTTGCCCTACTTCAAGGGTTTCTATAATAAAGTTGTGATTTTCTCTATGGTTTCATATATCTTGTGTGGTGTGATTGTATCTCAAATATCTTTTGATCTATTGTGATATTTTGTATCTGTGCATTTGGATCTTAACAATTAAAGACAAGGTCCAAACTCGTCCACCACTATCCCTACCTACTGGAGAAGGGAATTATATCATAGAAAACAAATGGAATTCAAGTAGTACATGGGCAAGTACTAATTGAAAAATTAATGGATGGAAACTATATGCTCATATGCTTCAACTTCTTTTCGGGGAGCATAGCTTAATTCAATTTTCCAAACAATAAAGAGTTTATTGTTGTAAAAGATGTTCACTTTATTCTATCTCAAACCACTAAAATTTCTAATTAGATCTGATCTAAAAATTTTACTTGGGATGTTAAAATCTGAAAAGCTCCTTGTAAAGTCTCATTCTAGAATTCAAAAAATGGATTTTATGGCTAGATAATTTTGATTTCACTATACAACATAAACCTGTTCATTTAAAATGACTTGTTGATATGTTAACCAGGGAAGCCAAGACTGCATATTTATCCATGTTTTCAACAGGACCATCAAATAAAGAAAAACAGCTTATGACTCAGGAAGAAGAAGATCGAGATCGAGCCACAAGAAGAAAAGAAGTCTTGTCATTAGTAAGTCAAGAAGTAATAGAGATGATAATCAGAGAGAAAGCAGAAGAGCAATTGTCAACTACATTGATTGAAGAAATCAAGGATTCTCCCATGAAAATCCAGATCCTCGAAAAATGGGAGCATGAGGTATTTGCAGGCCTAAGAAATGCTTCAAAAATGATATGGGGTTGTGTTCGACAATTCTCCATAGACTATGATGATGAAGATATGCATTACTGTGATATTGGCTCTGGACCAATATGTTGGGAGAATTATTCCTTACTGTTACAACTGGCTCGTGAAAAGAGGGAAATTAGTGTTTGTGCAGATACTAGAAACTTAGTAAGAAAACCATGGACTGGATGGACTGCAATTTTGTTTGGAAGATTTATGCCAAGGGAGGAATGGTCATTAAAAGGACCTCATTTTATTTTTAATCTACAGCATGAACTTATGATTGCGGAACAATATGAACTCTGGTTCAAATTTAAGCTAAAATTTGTTGCTGCATCTTTATCCAAACTTGATCCTCCAGAGCTTGTACAATATGAACATGCATTAAAAGATAAGGATGGAAAAATCCTAGGCATAGCCCGAGAAGAGGTACTCCTAACCCTTAAAGTCTGAACTAGCTATCAAGGGGAGTATCTTAAAGATCACAAGCATGCACTTATGCTTGAATCCTTTGTGGGTTGTTGTCTTGATGATTTCCTCTTCCCAATACCAAATGTACCTTAATCTCATGATCCCTATGGATACGACTCTGATATCTCCTGGACTGAAGAAGAAATTCATAATTTGAATAACCGCATGGAGGATTAGTGCGGAAGCATTATTGACCCTACTTTGTACATAGTATATTTACTTTGTTGACATGCAATATTTTATAAAATCTTAAAGAGATGCTCTGTGGGTGGTAGTAGGTGGTAGTACACTCCACTTTGTACTTTGTGTGTTTGTCGGTTATTTCATAGGCCATATCGTTCTGTGGGTGAGGTAACACTCCACTTTGTATCTATCAGGTCTGATTTGGGTCCCCATATGTTGAAAGACCATTAAGGGACGAGATAGCAAGTGGGTGTCCCCACTTTCCCCGAATCTTAGTTGTATCTTGTCTTTATCTGTCAGGTCTGATCCGGGTCCCCATATATCGAAAGACCACTAAGGGAAGAGATAACAAGTGGTTGTCCCCACTTGACCCGAATCTTAGTCGTATTTTGTCTTTTGCCAGTCCGGTCAGATCACGAGAAATATCCCCTCGTGAAAACCATCTTCTTTTGATCTAAAGATGCCAGTTAGTAATTCCCAGTTAACCGAATGGCGATGATATAAATAAGTCCTCGAGCCTCTCATTTGATCATTCGAGAGTTGGCATTTAGAGCTCTGCAAGTTTGAGTCCAAGTTCGCGCGTCATAAGTTTGTAAAATGATTAAGTTTATGTATGTTCTCTCCTTGCATCTATTGATGATCTTAGAGATCAAAAGTAACTAGATAGTCTGTTTGTTCTGGAATAAAAGTCATTCTTGTGTGGATAAGTTCTGAAGCAATCCATATGTAACGAAGATTGGAAGTCGATCTTGCTTGTTGGTACAAGTCATTTAGGCTTATGTTTCAAAAATGTTGTAATTTTAAGCTAAAAAAAAAGAGGGGTTATTAGTAGCACTACTTTTCAATTTGGGGGTTAATTTTAAGTTTTGGTTGCAACAGTACCAATTGTTAAGGCCATGGTTTCAAACAAGTTTTAATTTTAACTTAAAAAAATTACTCTTGATAACACCACTTTTTTATTCAAGGGTTGATTTTAAGATTTTTATTACCAATGATATAAGTTTTTAAGGCCATCATTGAAAAATGTTGTAATTTTAACCTTGCAAATTTAATAATAAAAAAGTGTGATTGGTAGCACCAGTTTTTTATTCAGAGTTCATTTTAGTGTTTTTGTTGCAAAAATATGAGTTTTAAGGGTGAGATTTCTCATTAAGTTGGTAACTATGTTAAGTAAAGCTCCAAAGCATGAACACTCCACAAGATGTGTCCAATGCTTCTCTTCCTCGGGCCTCCAAAGCTCCAATGCACCTCCAAAGCTATGTGCTCATCAGGGTCCACCACACCTACATGACCACTGCCTCAACCCAAGTGTCCTCAAGTACAAGCTTCTATGCAAGCAATCAAGTGTGCCCATGCCATCTAGGGATCAACGTTCTCCTCCAAAATGTCCAACACTCATCCTCAAGTAAGAAACCAACCCTCCATGTGGCCATCATGAAGAGAGTCACCAAGCTCCATATGCCTCCAACATTCCAAGGAAGAATGCCATATGAACATCCATACAAGGCCTAGCAATCAACAAGAAAAAAAAATCCACTATGTTTATCCGTCACGGAACAACCAAGGGTCATCCATACACAATGCATCCTACATCATATGAAGCACCCCCAAGCATGGTTTGAACACTTTCAAAGTAACCCTGAAAACTAACAGTCCCTCGTTACGAGGAAAGTGTTTTCACAAACACCTGTCTACTCCCTTTGTAACTCAATCAAACCTATCATCTACAAATTTGACCCTGTTGCAATCCATTATCAACCCAAACATCATTGTCCATCACAACATCACACTTCGCCTCCTCAAAACAACTGGAAGACTCAACAATAGAATAAGCCAATGTAATGTGCTTTGTATATCTCCTCCGATGTATATTGACCCTATCTAAAGATTTTGGCATTCCTACATGCTCATATGCATCTTGTAATGCATGAGTAAGCCATCTCAATTTCCCACATACAGGAGTAGTAGATGAGGGTGTATCCAACAACCCCAATATCACATCATCCTTTGAATCAACCTCTAGAATGACAACCTCCTCACCATCTACAACTTTTGGAAGGAGAATCACGTGAACTAGAAGATCTCATATCCTCATCTAATTTCACATCTTTGCTCACAACGGTCTTCCCTTGTGTTGGAATATCAATCTTGTAAGTTGTGGAAGTCTTTTTGTATCGAGCAACACAATATGCTATCATAGCATCTCAAACGTCCAAAGAATATGGACCACCTATGAATATGAAGGAACATAACTCTAGACTATCAACAACCTACCAAATTCCATCATCCCTTAAGGAAATATCAAGGACCAAAATCTCTGGACACCACATCATGAGTTGTTTAAAACATTCTACAAAGATGATCATATCTCGATAAAAGATGAAGACAAGTGGATCAGATCTATCAAGATCACAAAGATAGGAAACTACACAAATCCCATCCATCATAAAATACTAAACTTGTGGTACAAGCAACAACCCACAAAGGGCTATCAACAACCTGTAATCATGTAATCTCACTCATGCACCTCAAAACCTACGACAACTGAAGCATCAACCTCAACAAGGTCATCTCCCTCATCCTGAGTGCATTATGAAGCAAGAGTAACAATAAGGTCAACTCCCTTTCCCTAAAAGAATCCAACAACTCTATCATTGAAGCTCTTCCATCAATCATCAAAATGGGGAAAATACATTATATTACAACCACCAACAAGGATTGATAGATTGAGAAATCTCACATCCCAAAGTTCCAACGAAAATTGTGAGGTAAAATCTCATTCTTTAGGTGCCTAAAGATGTAAGAGATCTAACCAGATGTATGTACATATATTTATATACCAAGATTTGGTTATAGAAATGGTTGGCATTCCAAAATGGTCTTAGGTGACGGTTGGCACTCCTATGAGTATCATGCCAAGACTCGGTTACAGAGATGGTTGGCCTTCCATAAAGGTCTTGGGTGATGATAATGACGTTCTTAGTTGTAGGTGTGTGCACATAATGTTGACATGGGTGCACATGAGGATGGAACTTGGCACATGTGGTGTTGTGTATACCAAATTCTATAGATCTTAGGCTCCGCCTCTTGACCCCCCTTGTTAACTACAATGAGAGGCCACCAAGGGAGTTTCCCCTTGGATGTTGTGACGGGCATTGCATGCTACTTTGTTGAGGGTGCATGCAATTAAGGGTGATGATGAGGACTGCGTGCAGCTGTCCCTGTCTACACTCGAATCAAAGTCCTTGATAGGCATGGCCATCTAATATAAGTCCTTGTAGGCATGTGCACATTCCCTGCAAGCCTTAGAGAAGCATGTGCATTGTTGGAAATTCTATTGAAGAGTGTAAAGATCTTCTTAAGTGCAATTGGATGCTGTTCGGCTTGCTACCAATCATGGATAGGCCTTTTATTGTTCTCATAGCCAAAAATTGGAGCAATCTTATGCCACACCGGGTGATCCCTTAGGAATAACTATACTGGTGCATCTCCTTTAACCATTATTTTAAGCTAACTACCTAACGATTCACTGTTTGAGAATCGATTCTACAATTCACAGGTTATGCCTATTATGTTTGTCTTAACTAATCCAAAACAAACAAGCATTATGATCAAAAATGAAAATTCAACTATGACAGAACAATGAGCATGAGTAACAAGAAAATCTTAACCTAAATGTTATTCTTTCATTAAGATTAAGTCAGTTGACAAATGGCAGGATTTATCTGGTTTTTCACCTTCAATAAAATAGTGAAAAAATATGGGGGGAATGATGACCAAATGGTAAAAGATGAACCCTACACTTTCTGTACTGAAAGCATATTACCTAGTCCTCGGCTGCTGTACAAAGGCTGAAAATAAACATAAGTTCATCTTGCACAAGCTCATATTTTAAAATGTGTTTCATTATCATCACCAATAATCCTGACATGAGCATTGTCCATCCCTGAAATTGTGGAAACGGTAGGAATCTCTTACAACAAATACTCGTACAAGAATCTTGGAGATGAACTTGATTGCAGAGTGACAGTCACCACACACTCGCAGGTTCTTGATAATTCTAATAGTTGTCCCAGGAGATGTATTAATAAGTCCAAATGCAACTGCGAGTTTCTCACTATGGTAGCAAAGAATTTGTTCTTTCTGCTCCTCCTCCACATCATTAAGCACAAATCCTGTGTCCGGGACATAACCTGCTGCCTTCATTTTGCCTGCCAATCTCTCCAACTCTGCATAAATTCCCTCTGTTTGTGGGTGTGATCTGTCTCCTACAAGAAAAGCACATACTTGCTTATTGACCTGAATCCAACTGCACCCGGGTTTCTTTATCAATCCCCTGTCTTTCATCATTTTCCGTACCTTTTCAATCTCATCCCACTTGCCAGCTGCAGCATATATATTTGATAGCAGCACATAGGGTGCAGTATTTTCTGGTTCCAACTCAAAGAGACGTTCTGCTGCTAGTTCTCCTAGTTCTATGTTGGTATGTTTTCTACAGGCACCGAGCAAACACTTCCACACTGTGGCATTGGGACTTATTGGCATTTTATCGATAAAGTCTAGTGCCTCGACAAATTGCCCAGCACGTCCAAGGAGGTCAACCATGCAACTATAGTGCTCCATTGTAGGTGTAATCTGGTAATACTGATTCATATCTGTAAGGAATTGCCTACCCTTATCCACTAGGCCTGCATGGCAGCATGCAGATAGAACACCAACTAAAGTTACATGATCTGGGTTTGTCCCGGACTGCTGCATCTGATGAAACATTTGGAGGGCCTCCATGGCACAACCATGCATGGCATATCCCACAATCATCACATTCCACGAAACCACACCTCGTTGAGTTATTGTGTCAAATACACTGCGTGCAGTCTCTATGCTCCCACATTTGGCATACATGTCTACAAGGGCACTGCCCACAAACACATTAGATTGAAGTCCACTTCTAATCACTAGTCCGTGGAACTCCCTCCCTTGTTCCAAAGCTGCCAGGTTGGCACATACAGGAAGAACAGTGGCAAAGGTTTCTGCATCTGGCTTTACACCAGCAAGTTGCATCTCTCGGAAAAGTGCTAGAGCTTCCTCGCATTGCCCATTCTGTGCATATCCTGCAGTCATTACTGTCCACGTGACCACATCCTTTTGAGGCATTTTGTCAAACACATCACGTGCTATCTCTAAACTTTTGCACTTTGCATACATGTCCACAAGGGCACTCCCTATAAAAACATCAGATTGAAATTCTCTTCTAGCTATTTCATCATGGATCCTCTTGCCATGCTCTAGAGCAGCCAAATTGGCACATGCTGGAAGAACAGAAGAAAATATGAACTGATTAGGTTGGATATCTGTACTTAACATTTCATAAAATAACATCAATGCCGCCTCATCCTGCCCGTGCTTCACATAACCTGAAATCACTGCATTCCATGAGAGCGCATTTCTTTCAGGCATTTTCCGAAAGAGTTGTATAGCTTCATCAACAAGCCCATGCTGTGCATATCCTGCTACCATAGCATTCCATGAGACGACATCTCGTTTGGGCATCTGCTCAAACAGTTTCATAGCCTCATCCAGATGCCCATTCTGTGCATATCCTGCAATCATGACATTCCATGAGATCACATTGCATTCCAGCATTTCGTCAAACACTTCACGCGCAACTTGTAATCTCCCATTTCTAGCATACATATCTATAAGTGCACTGCCGACAAAGGCATTAGACTGAAATCCTCTCTTCTTGATCTCTTCATGGACCTCCTCCAGGAGTGCTAAGTTGCCACAAGCTGGAAGAACACTTGCAAAGCTGAATTGATCAGGCTGCACACCCACCTGTCGCATTCGGTAAAACTGCCCCAATGCTTCGTCGCTATCCCTGTTCTGCACATACCCTGCAATTAATGCATTCCAAGAAACGATATCTCGTTGAGGCATTTTGTCAAACATTTTGTGTGCATCTTCCATACTCCCACATTTCGCATACATATCTACAAGGGCACTCCCCACAAAGACATCAGATTCAAAGCCCATTCTAATTATTTTTTCATGGATCTTCTTTCCAGTCTCGATCACAACCAAATTGGTGCAGGCTGGGAGAATGCTTGCAAAGGTGAACTGATTGGCTTTTATACCTGTCATCAGCATCTGATTGAAAAGTGTCAGTGCCTCCTGTGAGTTTCCCCACCTAGCATATCCAGCAATCATTGCAGTCCAGGAGACCACATCCCTATTCGGCATTTTCTCAAAGACAATGTGTGCATCCGTCATGATTCCACACTTGGCATACATGGTAACCAGATTATTTCCGATTGAAACATCTTGGGTTTCAATTCCTGCCTGAATTATCATGTGGGCATGCACTGTTTTTCCATCCTGAAGTGATTTCGTTTTCACGCAGCCCTGTAACAGAAGAGCGTATGTAGAGGAGTCTATGACGATGTTCATGGACTGCAGAATGTGCAGGGCTTCCTTCAGTCGGCCCTGTTTGCACAGTGCCCTAGCAGAGATATTGTTAGGCATTGAATTTTGTTTTAGTAGCAGCAGTTATGGTTCTCATTCTGAACAGAAAGTAAAGTCTGTCCATTTTACTGTTTTTGTTAGTTAATGGTGGTGCCATTGCCATTGCCTCGTCGCTCAGAATGAGTAGGAATGTGTTCGTGGATGAAAATTAAATATTGTATCTTGATAGTTACAATATTAAATGCTCAAATGCGACTGAAAAACCGAGTTCAGTAGAACGCTACCCCTTCCACAGGTTACACTCTTGGCAATCCCTCCCCCCCTTGTCAGTGATGACAACAGTCGTGGGTAGAAGGGAGAGATGTCCAAGGCAGGATTGATCTGCTAAGTTCTATCACTCTTTTATCCCATCCTTAATTTATCGTTACATTTTTGCCTAAATTTTAGGCAGCCAGGTATCCTCACCCTCCTGTATTAGCGCCTTTTGTTTAGAGAAAACTGTCCCTACTTTCTCAATGCAGCCGGTACACTCATTGCAACGATAGTTGAAAACAAGCCTTCTGGCCTTCGAGCTTGACAAAGCTCGTCTGTGACGGACGGGATGAAAGGGTGTAGGATAAAAATTATTTAAATCTATTTATTTTCCATAGAAATTGAGAATTTGGTATAGTTTCGTAGGTTAGAGTTTTAAAGGTATAATTCATCTACGCAGAAGGGATTTTCAGTCTTTAAAACAACTCAAAACTTTGAAAATTTCTAAAATGCTTAAACGAAGAAATTTTTCAGACTGAAATAACTCCTATGATAAAAAAAACTCTCTCTTTTTTGGAGTTTTATAATTTACTATACTTACCATGGGAGAGATGTCCATGTAACTTAATCCATTAAAATAATAGTAAAAAATCCACAAAATAATAAATTAATATTAACATTAAAGTCTCTTAGGTTAGTATGGGAGAGATGTCAATCCATAATAATAATTGTTACATCTTTTTTATCTTCTTTTCAATATGAACACTCCACCACCTATTCCAAAAACTCACCCTAACAAGGGGAGGCCCCCCAAAATCACGCTAGAGATCCTTTACGATTATATGGAATCGGTAGAAAAAAAAAGAAAAAAAAAAAGAGATGCCAAAATCCAAATAGAGTTAGAAACGTTAGAAAAAATGAGTGAAGAAAGAGAGGTAAAACTAAAAATAGAGCTAGAGGCAATGATTGATAAAAAAATTAAAGATACCATTCAAAATCAAATAGAGGATAGATTCTTAGGATTCAAGAGTGAATTGCAGACAATGAATGATAGAATTCAAGAAATGGAAAAACATAAACAATCAACCCAAGAAGGAGGGGTTGAAGAAAATCACAACTTGAGAGATAGGATTAAAGAGCTAGAAGAAAAACTAACCAAAAATTTGACCCTCAATAATATGGAAAACAAATTGGATATCAAACCCATCAAAGAGGAAATGAATAAGCTAATCGAATTGGACCATGAGCGTAAAAAAAGAGCCTTGAACCTCATAATTTTTTGTATAAAAGAACAACAAGAGGAGGATACACTAGCAATAGTAAAAGAAGAATTAAAAAATAAATCACAAATTGATACAACTTACCTCATAGAAGCAAAGAGGCTAGGAAAAATAAT